>JAUZNJ010068243.1:0-18805 GCA_034780135.1 Jordanella pulchra
ATATATCCTGACTCTTCCTTTTCTTAATTTTCCAGGTTTCATTTTACAGAGGAGACATTCCCAGCAACCTGCCAGAGGAAGTAGCCAAAAAGAGAAAAGGACTTGACCACCAGTGGCTCGCCACTTTACCTTTAAGACTTCCTGTCAGTTAAAATCCCAAAAGTCTTTTCTTGCCATCTTCTGAATTTCTTTGTGTTTCTAAGTCAATTTTTTCACACTAGATGTCAAATTTGTGCCCAGTTGTTGATTAAATTCCATTTTTTTTTAGGTGTGTTAAATTACAAATTTATTCAACCAGATTAGAGCTATTATGAAGTTTAACTCGTAAAGCAATTTCTAGAAATAAACACCACCACCTAAAATCTACACATTTCTCTTGCAGGCTCTAAACTTGGAGAACAGTTTAAACATGGAGGAGCACCAGTATCCTCCTCTGAACCTTGGCGACCCAGAGAGTGGTTACCTGACAGAAGCAAACCTGCTGTCCATCTCTCTGCAGATTGGACAGGACTGGCGTGTTATCGGGATTAACCTCGGGTTGAGCTATGAAGAGCTGGACCGCATACAATACAAATACAGGTAAGAATGGAACGGAAAGCATTGTCGGTTAAGGTTAATCTATTGTTTTGGGATGATGTTATACATTAATTATGCTGTGTTATGAAACAGATTGATGAATTAAATGACACACTTAAAGAACATATGGTGTCTTTCACCATTTAATGCTCCTCTCTAAAACATCAAACAGAAGTTCATTTATACCACTGACTGAAATTAAAAAGGGAGAGTTGCAGAACTTTATGAGTTGCGGCACATTAGTGACTGACAGGAAACATTGGCAAAACACGGGAGACGGCAGTCAAAACAAAATTCCTACAGACGGTAAACAAAACAATGAGGGGATAATCTGTAGGCCTTTATTACTAAACAACTGGTATGAACAGAGGAATCTTGAAAAAGGGAAAAAATCCTGCTGGAACAATAAAGACATTTTAGCTTTGGTAGACCTAAAGTGAATTTAGTTTAAAAATAGAAAATATATACCAAAGAAAATAAAAGATGAATAGAACCAGGACAGAATGTTTAAGGCAACTTGATAGAAAACAGCAAATGAAAATGTAATTTTTTATTTGAAGAACTTAAGCTAGAATTGTCATCATCTAACTAAAAACATAAAACTACCAAAAAACATAAAAACATTGTTCAAGCAGGATATGGAGAAACAATTATGAACTTTTTTCTCAACCAAGTTAAAGTTTTATAGTGGAATTTAGGAATGGTGGCGCATGTCAAGGCTTCATCCTTCAAATCGGAACTGTCAGCTGGAATACGAGGTGCAGTTTTTCCATTTCTTTCCTGTGATACCAATAGAACTGTCTCAACATCAACTAGCACATTTTCTTTCTTTTCTTGGGGTTTTAAGTTTAATTGAAACCCAAGTAGTAGTCGTTTATTATCAGGTGTAGTATTGTGGTCAGTTGATTTTAAATCATCAGAAAAAATGAAATATTTTTAATCAACATAATGTGGTTTTGGAGAAAATGTTTAATTACAACTTCATATGCACTTTACAGTGTACAGTTCATAGCAAAACGATTCACACCCCTGAACTTTCCTTGAACTTTCCAATTGTGTTCTACCTTAAAATAATAAAGGAAATTTCTAATAAGAGTCAAAGATGTTTTGAGTTGCAATGTGAACAACTGATGACACCACTTTATCTTTAAGAGAATAAGGATAATCTTAGCAATACAAACAAAATGTCTTAGACTGTGAGAAAGAATGAAAAACATTTGCAAACTGCAGCTGAAATCTTGCCTGTATTTACATTGCTTGTAAAGGTATTCACCGCATGACTGCATTATGTCATCAGCGTACAAACATGGTAAAGAAAACCTCTGTGGGATCATGATGGACTGGGTTGGTATGTATCTGTAGGAGAAGCGGCAGTAGGAGAGAATTCTGATTATTTTAATCTGCACCGTCAGCCATCACTGAGCCATCTGGGACACTGCGGGAGATTACACTCAGACTATATGCTCATCTGGCCCTCCCCCTTGTGCTAAGCCCCCCCCTCCAAAAAAAACCCCACTCATGCTGCATCCTGTAGGTGAAAAAAAAAAACGTTATGTAAAGTAGAATATTTGTGTCCTCACAGCAGGAATATATAAATATATAATTTATTGAACACTATGGGGATGATGCATGGAAACAGAGAGAACACTGAATTTTACAATTCAATGTTGAATAAACAGACTTTTCTTTCAAACATGCATATTGCTGCTACTTACTGAGCTGCTCACAGTTCTATCCATATTTATGGCTATTGCAGGTTAGCACGGTATATTCTTAAATTACTCTCTTTTTTTTCGCCCAGCCTTCTGCAGCTGGCAGCTTTATGATGTAACATCTCTCGTTTGTGTTTTTTACCAGAGACAACCTGGGTGCCTTAGTGCTGGACATGCTGTTTCACTGGGCCCGAGGACAGAGGAATGCAGGCCCTGGGTCAGTGTCCAGGCTTGTGGCCGCCATGACCGAAAGCGGCAGGAAGGATCTGGCAGACGAGATCGAGGACATAGTCAGTATTGGAAGGAGGAAGTATTCAGAGTCACTGAGGAGAGTTGGTCTAGAAGCAGAGAGCTCCTCGCTTGAGGAAGCACAGCAGTAGATGAGCCAACAGTGGGTACAGATGGTGGATTTACACTTGAATCTTCTGCTTGTTTACATTGAGACCCCGATCATTTCACCTGGTTCTCTGATCAACTGTCATGATACACAGAACCTCTGAGACATGAGCTACTAACCGGTGGAGTTTTATAAGACTTTTTGTAAGACAGATGGATGAGTTGAATCAGGACCTGTTGTGTCGTCTGTTTTCAGGTTAAGAAAAACTTAAAAGTACATAGCTACTGCCACTATAAACTGTCATTTTATATTTTTATATAGCATTGCTGTGTACATATGCTCTTTTAATAAAGTGTTTGTAAGTGGAATCTAAAATGCTGATGAAGTTTCTGAAAGGAAACTGGGATGATACTGGTATAATTCCTGAAAATTATGGTGGAATAAAAAAATATTTTAACAAAACATGTGCACGTTACTGCAATGACAATAAGCAGTTTTGTTATTCATCCGGTCCCCATTAATGGCCCAAAGGCCTTTCTGTAGGTATTTAGAGTAAGTCCTGTCTTCATACAGGTCAGTTTAGTTTATTCTAATAGAACAAACTGTATCACACTGTTTGTCCAAATGTTTAACATCTGCATAACCCCAACATCTGGATTAAGAAAATTACACACCAGTGTTTTTGTTCATTTTAGACATTTACCAGGGTTTTGTCGCCCCAATAATTTAACTCGGCTTTCTTTTATATTGAAGCATATAATGATCATTTTACAATGATTTTGACCCCTTTATGACTTTTGGAGCAATCAATTATTTCTATCAACACTGTACTTCTGTATCAAATTCATGTTCTGTAGTGACCCAGCGAGTCCCTACTTTATTATAAATACAAATTTGAAAAGGGAGCTAAAGATTAGGGTGATGATCCGGTGGCCTTCCAGCCTCCCAGAATTAGTTTATCATCGATAAATTGTAAAACTACCATCGGTAAAATTTTCAAGCTTGTCAGCAATCATAGGATGCATATGATGAAATAGCAATACTACATTCCTATTATTTATTGAGAAAGGTCCAATTATAAACATGCTAATTAGTTTAAAATATTCTATCAGAACCACATTTCTAATTAAAAGAAAATAATTTAAAATCCAAATCTTCTGTGACAATAATTACTTTGGGGCTTATTTTTTTTTATTATTTGATAAACATACTTTTTTACCTTAAGATGTTCATTGGTAGCATGTTTAGGCTGACATTATGCTTTTGAGCTGCTGAAGACATGTTTAGAATTGAAGTTATTTTCTGTAATTGGCAGTTATATTTGTGGTTGATCCCACGCTCCTTACAATACAGAGACTCTACTTCCTAAGGTGTTTACAGACGTCTGTATAACTGCAGACCTTGGAAGAACCACAGTGCTGGTATTATTCGACCCAAGTGCAGCATTTAACTCTGTGGATCATTATTTTATTAGAGCGCCTTAAAATCTTGCTCAGGCCTTCTGGTACTACTTAATCCTACTTAAAGGACAGGGACCTTTTGTGTCAGCAGGGAACTTCACATCTTCAACCATAAAAGGTTCATCTTAGGGCCTCCCCATTGAATATCTAACACGTATAATAACAACTAATGAGGTTACAATAACTATGCAGAATACACACAGCCATACATTATGATATCATTAGGTGACTAAGAAATCAATACATTGCCGCGCCAATATTATCTTCAGCTGAATCAAACACAAACTAAATAATTTTTGGGCCAAAGGAAGAGCGTTTAAAAGTCATAGAAACAACCAATCAGGCTTGAAATCTTGGTGTAGAGATGGACTCAGATCTGAGCCTTTAAAGACAGTAAAAAGTTTGGCTTTCTATCACTTGAGCATCTCTAGGATTAAAGGACTGATGTCTTAATTGGATACTTAAAAACTAATTAATGCCTCTATCTTTAGTGGAATTGTTACTGAAACTGTTTCTTTACAGGTCTGCCTAAAAAGTCAGACAGCTACAGCTGATCCAGAATACTGCTGCCCAAGTTCTCACTAAAGTTGAGAATGTGGAGCATAACACCGTTCTAAAGTCGTTACTCTGGCTTACGGTATCTCAGAAAATAGACTGCATATACTTCTGTTGGTCTATAAATGACTGAATGGCTTAACATCAAAATGCATTAGATAATTGTCAGTGTATTAACTGCCCAGACCTTGGAGGTCTTCTGGCTCAATTCTACTCATACCCAGCGCCAAACGGGATGAAGCAGCTTTTAGTTCTTATACTCAGCTAATCTGAAAAACAAAACAAAAAACCCCGCTTTAAATAAAGATAAATAAAAACTCATTTATTCAAAGTGACCTTAGACTATCTTATCAAAACATTATTAACGTCTGTAGTCCAACTTTCATTTCATAATTATTTGTATAACCTGCTAATTATTAATATTAATTCACTTTGATTATTTGTTATTAATAATTTAATTACCTTCATGCCACTACATTGTACTTCGTTCCCTTTTCCTTTTAAGTTAATTTTTTTCATGAACAACACTTTAAATTGTCTTTCTATTGAAATGTGCTATATAAATAAACCTGCATTGCCTTGATTCTTTTATTATTAGTGCAGCACTGTTGCAATAATCATCATTTTATCTTTACAAAATCAACCAAAGCAGATGAACACAAAACAGAATTCAATAGTTATCCCATCCTCATATCGTTTTTCTTTTATTAATTTTCTAAAATTGCATTACAGTTGGGTTATTATTGTCAGTGTGCATTTGTTATCACAACATACCAAATAATCCTATAAAAAGCATGAATCTTGGTTTTCTTTTTATTGTGTTACTGCTGGATGCTCAGCCTCAACCCCAATATTGCAGCTCTTGCCATCTTTATATTTTTATCCCCAAGGTCATCGTGCAGTGATGAATCGTCATGATGACGTAGACACCCATCCCCCAGCCCCTTACACCTTTACAGCACTTCTGCGATCTGTGTGTAATTCCACTACCTGCCACTAGAGGGCCCTTTCAGATTCCCTTCTTTGGTTTGTAGCAGCTTCTCTTACCAGCCAGTCTGCTCCCCTCCCTCTCTGCGTTTTCGCTTGGCTGCTTGCTTTCACTCCCACCTCCTCCTCTGGACTCAAATGCTAGTAATTCCAGTCAGTTAGCCGCTGTCGGTGTGTCAGCCAAAGGCAAGAGAGTGAAACCGCATTGATTTCACCCCAAAATCACCCCGGAGGCACAAGCAGCGGAAACGACTCTGGTATGTATCTAAAGGGGGATGCTCGTTCACGTCTCCTTTGCAAATGGAAACAAATGGGAAGGGTTTTTAATTCAGGGTTGTGTATAAATTGAAATCATCACCTGAAGATATCCGAATGATTATTCTAAAATGTAGCAATTTCGAAATAAAGATGGTAGCATGAAGCAGTGACTGGTATTGTGTTGCTATAAGATGCGCCTCTCTGCGAAGGTTGCCATTGAGTAACGGGAAGGAAATCATTTCCCGTCATGCTGTAAGTGCAGCAATTTTAAGCTAAAGGGGATTAAATATGTAGAGCTAGCTGTAACATCGGGTTAACAGTCGTGTTGTGTGGGAAAAGGCTTATTAAACGGTTATCGAGGCCATTATAACCGTTAGATGCGTCCAGGTATCGGTCCGTCTGGAACACGGAGGCGGTGGATATTGGCTCTCATTTTTAAAGATTTGTAATGCCAGTTTTAGCTTGTTTATTGTTAAATTCGCAGATTAAATGGTGCAATTCGTCGTTTATTCATTTTTAATCGGGGTCAAGATGGGATTGGGGGGTTTAAAATGAGAGCTGCCGCTTTTAAGTTCATAAAATATACCGACACACGTTTAGAAATAGTGGCTCGCGAAATTACTAGCTGTTTAACTATTTCTAATTTGGCCACTGCGCAACCACAGAGATAGCCGTCATGTTTGCAGTCTTTTACATCCCTAAACAACTGCCTTCATCCCCCCATAAACTCCAATAAACTTCCCCTTCTCTGCTGGAGAAAAGCATCCCCACAGCATGATGCTGGCTCCATCGTGTTTCATAATGGAGATGGTGTGTTCCAGGTAACACGGAGGGTTAGTTTCCCACTCTTAAATAATCAGATTAATTTATTTTGGTCTAAACGGAGCAAAGCAGACATAGTTTGTGGTAAATAGGAATTCTGGTTGCCGTCTTTCTAGAACTAAGGACACGCAGACGTTCTAGGTGTGGAGATCTACAACTTCTCCAGAGTTACCACATTAGTTGACTGCTTATTTTATAAAAGCTTTGAGAGGGTAGCTGGACAGATATGACTTGGTAGGTTTGCAGCTGTTTGAAATCTATTGTAATAAAACCATAACCAGTTTTGTTTTTTTTTCCTGCTTCTCCACATCTTTGACCTCTGTTCTCCTTGGTCCTTATGATGCTGCTTATGCTGTAATAATCACAGAACTTCTCCCAAAATTCAAAAGTCATGACTGTTGAATAGTTTTACTAAATTATGTTAAGGTGTAAGTGTGTATGTTTTGTTTTTTTCTCTCTATATTACCCCATGTTGTACCGACATCCTTTCCTGTTTGTTCTCCACATCTCATCCAATGAACACTGAAGATAGACACCAGTACTCCAGATGAGGAGACTGTCTGAAAGATCAGGGCATACAGTGTTAAAGTGCATTTCTACTGCTTAGAAATAATTGATAACGTGGTTCATTGTTTGGTGTAAGGTGACATCCTCGGCTTTCTGCTGGAACCACTTTGCGTTTTAAAAACAGAACTTAGAAAACTGCTCTTACTATGATTCAGCACATAATGCAAACTTTTGCTTTATTTTACAAGGTAGAGCAGAGATATTAGACAGAAATGTGCTAAGATCCTGCACACAGGTTCATGCTCACAGTATGAGAAGCATACTACTGTATCACCTATGTGTGAGAGTTATACCCTCAGGTTATACTTCTCTGCTATCTGGCAGCAGTGAGTATGTGCACTGGTTGAACTTTTATTTGATTTGTTTGGGGTTTTTTTTTTCAATGTGGTGAGAAAGCTGAGATGGCCTGATGGTTTACAGAAACAAAGCCACCATGCATTACCTGTGGTGTCAGAGGAAGGACCAATCTCTTCACCTTTCTCCTGCACAAAGAGCCTTTTTTTCTCAAACACATAAAAGCCAGGCTCAACTTGATATCTTTGGCCTGCAACAGGTGATTACAGAAAGTACGCTTTGGTCGTGTTTTAATGGGTGCAATATGATCTCAGAGCAGAGCATCGTTGACACAAATGTGCTTCAATGCTCTGATCTCTTGTTCTACATAGGGGTTGAGAGGGAGCTCTCATAAAAACCTACTCAGTTTATAATCCTTATAATGTAGAGAAGAAGAAATGGTAACCAGGTTTGAAACTGCAAATATTATCCTTTAGTTTTGAATGACTGTGAAGGTCTGAATTGAAATATTTATCTTATGTGCAGCAGTTAATAAATGTTAAACTAGGAGCACGCAGATGGGTGTCAGTCTGGAGGATTATGAGTAGCATTCCTTCTATAAACAATTATGCAACCGATATGCTCGCATTGTTATCTAGCTAAATGAAAACGCATTAGTGATTTATTCTAATGGCTCTGTTACATTCCTCTCTATTTATGCCTTACTTCTACAATAGCTGTTACCCTTGATTTATTAAAATGACTCAAACCTAGACTTCAGCAGAATGTTCAAATTTTATTTCTGACTTTTAATCTTTATTTCATTTATTATTTTTTGTTCCTTTTGTTGAAATGTACCTTTTTCTTCTTTTTCAATGTTTATATGTATAACTTATGTTTATATATATATTTTTAAATTGGATAAACAACGTCATTTGACATTGATAATGATGAAATAGATGATGATGACCATGTTCCAGTAAAAAAAAAAAATAAAATAAAATATTTGGGCTGCATTTGATATCCTTTGCCTACTTCATGCTGCTAGAAGCCTCCACTGAAATGATTTCTTGATTTTAGAGGTCAGGCCATAATCAAGCCTAACCAAAACACTGTTTATCCCAGAGACATTATGATTTAATAGGATTTCATTTACATTTCTTAAACTAAATCGTCTGAAATTGATTTTTGTGTTAACGCAGTTGGAACGTCCTAGATAAACTGGAGTATTATTGCATTAAAAAATTAGAGGGGGGGGGGGCACTTTTCACAACAGTGTATATTATTAACAATTATGAAAATATCAATAATACAATATTGATAGTATCAGTTATTTTTTTCAATAATGCTAGGAAATGAGGAGTGGCTACTAGCAGCAACCTAATATATCATGTAGCATGCTGAGGGGAACCCAGAGGGTCCTCTGCTCAGAGCTCAGCCTTCTAACAGTCTCATGTGAGACAGACGGAGACCATGGTGCTCTTCATTTTCCTCGCTGTCTCTCTGAGTCACATGATTTGGTTTTTAGTGCTGACTCTTATAAGGCTTTGTCACCACAGCTACTCACTTCCTTGTATCTTCAAGCAAACCTTACTGTCATTCATTCACCCGGACCTTTACTCTGTCGCACTTAAGTGGAGAGGAGCAGCAAAGGAGCTTAGATTCAAAAGGTATTTGCTTCTGAGTGGTTGGTTTGAATAAAAGAAATAACCTTTGCATTTAATTTGCATTGGAAGTAAATTTAAAAGGATTTTTTAGCAGATTTAAAAAGACTGAGTTTGTCTTGAACTCTGATGCAGTGGTGTGATAGCTTAAATGTATTTAGTCCTATCACTTGCATAACTTGGTCTCTAAATAACTTGAGCATTGATCTGGTTTACATTTCCTTGATGCATCTGTGTATAAATATGCATCTATCACTTCCTTAGATCCCTTTATTTATGGCTGCAGACTAACACATGCTTCCAGAATGACTGCAGTAATAGTTAAAGATGTTGAAACATTCAAACTTTAAGTAAATACCTTATAAATGAAACTTCTTAACAGAACTTTACTGTGTTTGATAAAAACAAGTCTGAATGTAGAGATTGCTTCGTCTCGTTGTAACCTTTGATCCTGGATCTTCTCTAACTTGCAGCAACACGTTTTCATATAGACGGGTCATATATTCCTATCAGAAGGACAAGGTTAACGCTCTAGTTCCGAAGGACAAGGTTCAAAAAAACGGATTGTTATCTTTCTCAGCACCATCACTGTGTGTTAGTTCTTTAATCAGCTGCATCCAATAGCTGCTGCAGTGGGCTGGCTAAAGTTAAGTTCAAGGTTCTGCATGGGTTGCATAATCACTTATTATGTACTCATCAGTACTTATCAGCTCTTCTGGTGCAAACTTAAAACATGACCTTTGTTGGAATATTAGCTAAATGTTTTAAGCCACTCATGGACTCCTGATTATTTTTAAGGGCATATAAAACGATCAACGTCTGTTTTCCACTTTATTTCAGACATCGATTTTTTTTCTATTCGATGCTTGAAATGGAGCAATATTTCAAAAAAAAAATTTAAGAAAGAAATGAATCATAAGTCAGCCTCAACCACAGCCAATATCAGTCAAATAGTGACTCTTGTTACGGCTTTCAGACCCCTGCTTTAGATAATGAGGTGTTTATTGGAAGAGTTTAACTGCGCTGGAGTGATATATCTTTCCAAACTGAATGTTGGGGATGTATCCTGTCACTAAAATCTCTCAGAAGTTTTTCTCTTGTTAGTTTGCTCACAACAAGATGTACTGTGCTTTAGGATTTGTTTTAAGCTAATGCTACAAGTGTTAGTGGTTGGAAATACTCAAAGGCCGCCTAGACAAAACAAAAACAAAAAAAGCTGCTATACAGCTATGTATTAGTTAAAAAAAATGTTTGTCTTTATTAAACTTATGCCTATAAACAGCAGGTATGTTTGCCTCTTTACGATCTGGCTGTCGACTCTCTGACTGAGCTATTTGTCGTAACCAGAAATGGATCATGTCCTTAGGAGGATGTTTTTAATTTAACTTTCCTACATTTATGCTCTGCTGTTTTAGTGGATGTGACTCAGGAGTCTCAGAATAGCACCTTTTAAAAGAAGTCATGAAAATCTGGGAGAACTATTCTTGATTTTAATTTTATTTGTATTACTAGATTTGAGGATTTCCTAGTTCTAAAATACAATGATTTAAGTTTTTTTTTAATTGATTTTATAAGAACGGATATGTGAGATCTTAAAAAAAATCGTTGCAGTCTTAATTGATCAGTAATGTCCTTTTTTTTTTCTTTGGACTCCTCACAGTGGAGCCAGTTGTGTCCATATACAGACTCCGATTGTCATGACAAGTCGCTGCAGCCTGGCTTTGACTTGGAGACATGTCCAAGCACAGGCGCAGTCATGTGGATTAAAGTAATGTTGATGGCATGTTGGAAAAGAGGGGAGATGTCATGTTCACACCTCATCTCATGAATTGAGCGTTAAAAGGAACAACAGACGTTATATTGGATTAATCTGTGCTTCTGTTACTGAATGGCTTAAAGTCCAAGGTGCTGACTATGAGTTAACACACTGAAGGGGAAGTAAGGGTCAGAGAACAGAAACCAAAGGAACATGCTGTGAAATGAAAATTTAGGCTAAATGTCACTGCTGTGAGGGAAAACAGAACAAGATGAGCTAGAGAGGTGGGTTATGGAGTCTGAGCTCCAGGAAGCAGAGAGACACACTGTGACCTCCTCTGAACCTCCTTTCTCCTCCTCCTTCCTCCACCCCTGCAGCAGCCAGTAAAAGCCTCCAGTCCCTCATCCACCTAAACACGCCAGATGCTGCTGAGCTCAGTGCCAGATAAGGTTACCGTAAACCTAAACATCAACTCCCGCTGTTGTGTCTCCCAGGAAGAAGATCGTAGAAATTTGGGGCATTGCAGTTACGAGAACACAAACACTTAACACAGCAAACCCACCAGTCAGCAAAGACCTGAGATGCGAAACGTGCGTTTGGTGAGTCGTGACTCGTGACTGAGGGAAGCGATGGGGGAGGGCTGGTGGGAAGGAGAGAGGAGGAGAACAGAGGCAGGTTTTGATTGGTGTGTGGAGGGGTGGAGAGACAGAAAAAGAGGAAATTGGAAGCATCTTTTCACAGTAAAGGTGCTCTGCGTCAGAAATAGTGAGAAACTCATCCTGGTTTTGTTTTGTTGCGGTTTTCTCTGCATTTGAAGCAGATAGATTTAGCTGTGCAGACGGTTCAAGGTCACATGATGTTCACATGTTGTAGTGGTCGAGTTATTACTCGAAAACGTCATATTTAGAAAATCCTCTTAAAAAATACTTTTTTGTTTTAAGCTACAATATGCTAGCTTCTAGCTTTTTCAAAATATTTTGGCATCACTGGTAATGGTGTGCAAATAGAAAATGTTATTGTAGTAAATTTGCTGCTATTGATATTATAAGAGATAAAACTTATTAGAAGATAAACTTCAGTCATTTACTTCATTGTTATCAATATTCTAGCTGTTGTTTGTAGTGATAGTTTTTACAGAATATCTAGCAAGTATCAGCACCATTATCATAGATCTTTTAGTTGAATGTTTTCTTTTCTGTAGGACTTTAGACCTGTTTAGAAAGGGACTAAAGATGTGAATTAGCAATATTCTGTAAGCTGCTACTGTGTGACAAATAGCGCCGTTTATGTTTCAACTTTACACAGTACCTTTTTTAAAAAGGTTTATAAACTCTTTATTTCTACCCCAATATTTATCCCTCAGGAAGCAGGAAATCACAAATCCCTAAAAAAAAGCTGAACACTTATTTTTGTACAATTTTGGTATAATTACTGCTCTAGGTGGGTGTCTGTCAGCTAAAGGGATGTTTCAGAGTCTATTCTCCAGATAACGAGTTATCGATTACTGAGTTAGTTGACAAATCGTTCAAAAATTAATTAATCTTAATTAATCTAATACATTTTTTCATCCCTAACCTTTAATTATAGTATAAATTCAACTTTTCTTAATTCGTTATCTTCAGTCTCCCCCTGGGTCACCATGGCAACAGTAAAGTTTTTCATATTCTTATGTATTTTTTTTTTTTTACATTTTTTGGAGGATCAGAACCTTTTAGTAAATGTTTAGAATAAATGACAGACTTTTATTCTTCCTGGTATCTGTTTAATTTAATGAGGAAATTATGACATTTGGTTTCCTAGAGTTTCTATAATCTGATCATAATCTGTAAATGTGCTATCTGTTATGTCTTTTTTTCTGTCAGAGACTTGAAGTAACATCAGTCTGATTGAATCAAGTGGGAAAACAAAGACCACTCCACATCGTCTCGCTTGGAACAGGAATAAATCAACCGAAAGAAACCAGCAGCTCCTGAGTGATCCGCTAACCGACGTGTTTCACTGCGACCAGCCGGGGGTTCAGATAAATGGCTGATAAACAGATCAGGTATGATAATGGAGGATTGGGATTTTTGAAAGAAAAATGATGAGTTTATTTTTTCTTTCACTCTTGAGCCTCTTTTTCTTTGCTGTTTTCTTTCATGCAGTTTGCCTGCCAAATTGATCAATGGAGGGATTGCCGGGATAGTTGGAGTAACATGCGTGTTTCCCATTGACTTGGCTAAGACTCGCCTGCAAAACCAGCAGAATGGATCTCGACTTTACACCAGCATGTACTGTATAAAAGCACTTGACTTTAATCCCAGCAGAGTTTATAGTTGCAGATCAGTTTTTCTTTCTTACAACCTGTTCAGTAGAACTTTGCCTTATATATTGTTTGTTTGCTTTCTTTAGGTCAGACTGCCTTATTAAAACCATTCGATCTGAGGGTTATTTTGGGATGTACAGAGGTAAGTAGAGAGATTTTCTCTTGAAACATCGAAAGACGCCGTCTTCCCTCATGGCTCTCTGTCCATTTTATCCTCCTAGGAGCTGCAGTGAACCTAACTCTAGTTACACCAGAGAAGGCCATCAAATTGGCTGCTAATGACTTCTTCAGGCACCACCTCTCCAAGGATGGGTGAGGCAGGAAAGCGCTGACAGCCTGACTTACACTCAGCTACTCCTCTAATTCACTCTGTAGATAACTGGCATGTTTACTAACATATCTATAACCCAACACATTACAACATTGCCTTTTCACCTGTTCCTTGGATACACAGAGCGCTTCAAGACGCTTCAAATTGTGTTTTATATATTGTACCTTGGAAAAGCATTGATACCCTTTTCATTTTTCCACATTTTATTGCATAATGACCATCAGTTGTGATGCATTTGAATCTAGTTTTCTGTTATTTACAAATATAAGGCATCATATTGCTAATTGGAAGGGATATATACTTGGTTTTAAAACGTTTATTAAATATCAAAAAAGCTCTACATGCATATGAACTCAGTGCCTTAGATTTAAGCAAAGCTCTTAGACGGAGCCAACCTAAATCTAGAAATCTAAATCTAGACCTAAATGTAATTGTGTGTCTGTAAAGAGTTCATAGTTTGTTTTCTGAAATGCTCTTAATCCAAACTGACCAGAAGTTAGTAAAGAAGAATCTTCAGCAATATTGATCTATAGATGTGATTATGATAAAAAGTGATACAGCAATTATAATGTAAGGAGGACTAAAGCCAAATGCATCCCATGCTAACATTTAAACAGTGTTTAGGTACATGTAAAAAAGTTGGATAATTAAGAAAACGTTTTGGAAGAGGTAAAACACAGAGCAAGATATTTCAAGACTTTATTTCTTTTAATTTAAAATATTATGGGTTACAAATGATAAAAACAAGATTAACTTAGCTCATCTCCATATATCCTCCTTAAACATCTTTTGGTACCTTTAGCAATGGGTCCTGCTGGGAAATGACATCAACATCTCCATTGAGCTTGTCGGTAGAAAGAAGCAGGAAGTGCTTTAAAATGTTCCCTGTGTTCAGAAAACACAGTGGACAAACATCAGCAGATGAAACATCTCCCAAACCCTCACTGACTGAGTTCTCAGGGAACATTTGCTAATGTTTTGAGTTAATTAGCTGATTAGGACTCTACTCAGATACTGAATCAGTGTTTTTTCTTATCTGTGAGCCATGATCATTGAAATGAGAGGAAATAAAGGTTTGAAATATAGTTTTTTTGTTATGAATTGAATCTGTACAAAACATTAATAATATATTTTAATTTTAAAATCATTCCAGTTCATTATTCTGCATTACTTTGTTTGGTCTCTCACACATATGAACCAATTAACAGAGAATAAAAAATGTGATCGTAAAATGAAGACAAAAAACAAATGAATTATGAAAGAATGTTTGTAGGGCACCATAATAGCAGCAATATTTTGTGATCCAGCAGCAGTGTTATCTGAAGCCTGGCTACCTGGTAGCATCTGATGGTTTCAGGTCACAAACATTAGCAGCAATCATCTGGTTTTACTGAAAGCAGCAAGCCAATGTCCACCCCTGAAAGCTGCATGTGCCGATAAACCCAAAGCTTTCTGGGGCATCTATCTCAATCTCCATGGAAACAAACATGCAAGCTGATGAATGATTGACTTGTCGGGTCCCACTTGCTCTCCTTGTGAATTATTAATCCGTTCCCGACCCGTTGATAGAACAGACAAAGATTAGCATCACTGGTCTGCACGTTTTTCTCTTTTTTTTCCATGGATGGTAAATACAAAACAAATGTCCAGGATTCACACTGAATGTTTATCTAATCTTTACATTTGATCTTTTTTATTCCCCTCCATCAGAAAACTCACTCTGGTCAAAGAGATGTTGGCTGGATGTGGGGCAGGTACATGCCAGGTAAGTGAAGAAAAAAAAAAGACCCTTTTCTGTTTTAATTGCCTCACCTTACTCTCTATGTAGAACTACTGACTTCAGCACATTAGACCTAACCTGGGCTGCTGCCTCATTTGTCTCTGGAGCCGTAATCAGCCTCAACCACCTTAACATGGGGCATAGTCGTCAAAGGAACAGGCTTAGAGTCTGTAGATGCTGTTATCTGAATCTGATAGTTAGCCGAGATGTTCTGTTCTAATGAGCGATCTCCAGTCACTGTAGGGCTGAGCTCTGAGCAGGAAGATACACGGCCAGCTGTGTAGATGTGTGTGATCAGATAGGAGACAATGGGAGAGTGCTCGGACATGTGTGCTAAGAGAGTGAGTCCGAGGGAAATGCTTCTTGTTAATGAGGGCAAGACTTCAAGCCTTGGGGCTGTGATTAGATTAAGTGCAGCAGATCTTGGATTACGATCGCAGCCGAGAACATGGTCATCTCACCCTTAATCTAGTTAACTAGTTACTATAGTGTAGCTACAGGGAAAGCAGGGATTTGACATTGAGCCATTGGATGCCAGTAGATCCACACCAGAGACATACTCCTCCAGTTTCACTCAGTATTAATCAGAATTTAGCTTCATAGAGATAGTGAAGAAGTATTCACAGCACCTAGCATTTGATCTATTTAATTAATAAAAAAACAACGTAATGCGTGATTTCAAAGTGGAAGGTGAATAATTAAAGCTTTTTAAAATTCTTTACATATAGAAATATGAAATGATCCATTCTAATCCCTTTTATTAGAGACATTCATTGAAAAAATCTAGTTGAACCTGGTGTCTTAACATGTACCCTTATTAATTAATATACAGCTGTTTTGCGACAATATTAAAGTATTGTTAGATGGGGTAAAGTTATAAAAATGTTTAAATAGGTTCATATAATCTAAGATAGAAACATTTTTCTGAACACTGGTTAATCTTTCATTTAAAAAAATCAAACAACCACAAACCAGATGGATTCGTGTTTAACATAGCAGTTATTTATACAGAATTCACACATCTGGCTTTAAAACGATGGGAAAAAGGGATGTAGAAAATCTATTCTTGTCAGATGAAACCAAAAGGTCACTTTCTGACATGTATTCAAAACGCATAACCCCTCCTTTTTAGATCTTGCTGATATAAACCTTTTATTTTGCAGAGACAGAGAAACCTGGTCAAACATTTGTTGAAGATCAATAAAATAAAATAGAGGGCATTTAAGAAAAGCAGCTAGAGCCTAAAAGAAAATTTACCTTGTAGTAGAAAAGTAGGCCTTAAACATTCAGTCAAAGCTACAATGGGGTGGTTTGGATAAACTAACCCAAATTGTAAGAGTGGCCTAGTCAAAGTCCAGACCTGCCAGAGGTGAACACCATGTAACCTTTTCCTTTATAGTAATGAGCTCTTTTGTGCTTTTCTGTCTGATAAAACCTCAATAACTTAACGTAATAAATGTGATTCCAACATGGACACAAAATGTGAAAAAGTTCAACTATCTTCCAGTTAATAAAAAACTGAGCTGAATGTGTGGATGTTGTGTTTGATACTATTTATCTCCCTCTTCCTCAAAAGGTCGTCGTAACAACTCCTATGGAGATGCTGAAAATCCAGCTGCAGGATGCAGGCAGGTTGGGTAAGAGGAAATTAAACACATCTGTTGCTTTAATGCAGCCTGAAGTGTTATAAAGCAATGAGCGCCCCCTTGTGGTGATGTCAGATAATACATTTTATGGTGTCTTGCATTGGATAATAGTGGAGGTCATAGAGTTTGTTTTTGCTGTAATCAACATTTTTTTCTTGTCATGGAGTTTAGCTGCTCAGAGAAAGCTCATGCCTGAAACGGTGGCAGCAGGAACCGTGGAGACAAAGTCCCCGACGGCCATGCAGATAACCAGACAATTACTGAGGGAAAAGGGGATCGCTGGACTCTATAAGGGCCTCGGTGCCACACTGCTCAGGTAAATGAATCAAACTTTTTCTAACACAGTGATCCATCTTCTATGCTGAGGTCTGACTGTTCTTTTTTTTTTCTGGTGATCAGGGATGTTCCTTTCTCCATCATCTATTTCCCTCTTTTTGCCAATCTGAGTAACCTTGGTAAGAAAGACACAGAGGGCCCCGCTCCTTTTTACGTGTCATTCGTATCAGGCTGCATCGCAGGGAGCACGGCAGCTGTCGCTGTCAACCCCGTCGATGGTGAGCTGCAACGTTTTGGTTCTTTATCAGCCAAACTTGCACCAATTCTTAACGCTAAACTCTAACCTAAGCCTTTTAAATCACAGTAATAAAGACTAGACTGCAGTCCCTAAATCGAGCGAGCACAGAAGACACATACTCTGGAGTAATCGACTGCATCAGGTGACCTCATTATGTCTTTACTGCTAAAGCAAGTCTGAAGTCTTTATTATATTCTCTGCAGGCATTTTATTAACACTGCTTCTATGTTCTGGTGTAAGTAATGATTTATGTCCTTTTTAGGAAAATCATGCGTAACGAGGGTCCATCAGCCTTCCTAAAGGGAGCCTACTGTCGCGCTCTGGTCATCGCTCCTCTGTTTGGAATCGCCCAGGTCGTGTACTTCCTGGGCGTGGGCGAATATATCCTCAGCTTCTTGCCTAAAAAAGACAAATAAGTGGGAACCTCTTGTTCTGCCTTCCTTCCCACGATGCATCACAACAGCTCCATCATCTCCGTCTGATTCTTAGACAAGTTTTTATTTTTTTTTTGTTTTGAATTTGTTGGGTTGAATGTTCAAAAAGTTCAGAAGGGAGCCTTTGTTTTGCCAAGATGCCTGTGGCAGTGTACAGATTTCCAGTTGGCAAGCTCCGCCACAGCAGCTCTCTGGAAATCACAAGTAGAGGTCTGTAATTACAAGATTTTTATTGTACTTTTAAATATGATTGTCAAATTTTGCAGATTAGTTGTCCCGCCTTTAGCTGTTGCAGCTCTGCAAGTTCTTCAATAATGATCTCTGCAAGCTTCGTTAACCTTTTAATATCCGGAAATCCCTTCGAGGTTTGAGTGGGATCACAATTTATGGCTGCCCTAAATTGAACAATAAAACCAAAATCGGCTGTTCAAAATTTCTAGATCTGGAGTAGGCATGGGCCAGAATGAGATTCTCATGGTATCATAACCTAGTGTGCAAATATCATGGTGTTACTGGTTTGGACATAAACTTAAAAAAATATATTTTTTTTTCTTCATTTGAAACAACTTGCAACTTCTACATAAACAATTCAAATTATTTAGGATAATTATACAAAATGTTTTACTGTTTTAGATTTTAACGAATAGACAAAATAGAAGATTTTAGCTTTTTATTGTGAAAAGCATTTAATATTTATGTAAATTCTGTTTATAGCTAAACAATAGGGGTGCAGATGATGTATTAGCTGGTAGCTAGTGATGGGGGGGG
>JAUZNJ010068254.1:0-26209 GCA_034780135.1 Jordanella pulchra
TGCACCTTTTCCTCCCTGTTTGCACCTTCTTATCTACTTTGCCATTATGTGACAAGTGAATTTCTCCGCTGTGAGATTAATAAACTCATATAATCTAATCTAATTTCTTATATTTATTTATTCATTTTCTGTGCATTTCTGATCTTTATACTCATAATGTCCACCCTCATTGGGTACACTTGTATTTGGTTTGCTACCTTGCAGATATTTTCTTTAGTGTTGACTAGAGCTTTGAAAGAATGTGATTTGTGCAAGATCCAAGTGGAGAGATCTTTCTAAAATCTTGAGTTGGTTTTTGCTAGTAGTTTTTTGCTATGTACTACAGCTGTTTTGAGTCATTTTCCTAACCAGACCTTGTTCCTGACATGATGGCCTGTTGTGTAAAATGTGTTTAAAGACTTTTCACCACTATGGATTAACTGATTGAGGCTTGAAATATGGCCTAGCAAATGAAGCTCCAGGTTTTGGAGTCAAAGTTAAGACTTGCTTTGGGTCTAGAGGCACCTTTAGTCGGTTCTTTAAAATGGTTTTTGTTTCTCTTCCCACTACTACTGTTGATTTTATGCTACTTCTTACTTGGAACCAATTTTATTTCCGGCAATATATCTAGATGTTAAATGTCCAGTCAAGTGAACCTACAACATGAAACCTAAAACATCATGACGAACCAAAATCATAACGTGTAAATCTACAAAAAAATTGGCAAAGAATTGGAAGAGAATGACATCTTGAGTTGAGACAAAACCAACATCTTCATCTTAAGTTTGCATGAGCCATCTTTTGAAATCATTTTTAAATTCATGATTAATCAGTTTTAGGGGTTAAAAATAGAATTAAGCTCATTTTGCAGAATTTCAGGTGTGTTCATATTAATGTAGCTTTAGCGGCATTAGCAGGATAGGATGTTCTGATGTCCTTTTTCCCATACTATACACATTTTGCAGCCTGAAGTATTGATATTTACCAGATGGATCAGAACAAATCATATATCAAAGTGTGTGAAATGTTGGAAAAGGCTTGATCAAATGATATTCGAACTATGTTGACAAAAGGAATGAAAACTACTGAACCATGTTATAAACATACATAAACTTCAAAGGGAAGCGATAAGAAGTGAAGTATCCTGGCACAGCCAGACTGAATTAAACCGCTGTTGACTCTGGCCAGACCAATCACAGCAGGTGGGACTTTATGATTCTTCACTCGGCACCTTTCTGATTTTCTGCTACCGTAACAGCAAGATGGACTGCCATTGGTCAATGTTTTAATGATGCCCCCTCTGATGTCCTAAGTAAGATTGATCTAGCTTTAAAAACTCAACAGACCACTTAAGTGTCATTTCTTTTTAAAGGTTATATTTGCTATTTTCTGCAACATGTTTGGAAGTAACATGTTCCACAGACTGGAAAATTACAAAAGCAGAGCACGTCGTTCTGTCGTTATCTGGTTGGTTCAAACCTCCCAGATTGTCTGACAGGTTTAAAACATTTGAACCAAAGTTTGATTTCTGGCTGGTGACACCTTTAAAACCAAGTCTGAAATGGGTAAAACTTTTTTTTTAGACCTTAATTGGCGTCTATAGGAGGAGCAGTTAAAGGAGATGGGAGGTACTGCGTGCTATCATTTCCTAAGTTAAAAAGCCTTTTTTTAAATGATATATAATCAGGCAAAAATAGCAATGGTTGTCAACATTTTCCGTGAAAGACCAGAAAATTTAAATGTAATGTTTTAAGAGATTAGGGTTTTTTATTTATATTTTAGAGCCCTTTGAAGTAAAACAAAGGCTAAAGTTGTATTGAAAAGCAGTTCTGTGGATTTTCCTGAAATCAAGAATTAAAAGATGCTTCATCTGCTTCAAGATCCTATAGATCTACAACCTAAGTCTGTTAAATAATGCATTGTGTTTCTCCTCTGTTTCATCCAATATCAAAGTACCATTTAGTTTGAAAAGATGATTTTGCTTTTTCTTCCAGCTCTCCATAAAGACATGTCGGTAAAAACATGCATTTGCTGCAGATGGCTTGGCCGATTGTGATTATCATAAATGCAGAGAAGAAACCTGCCCTGACGTTGTGTTGACTCGCTCTCAGAAGTCCAACAGTTATAAAATCAAGTTTTCACTTCAAAAGGAGGAAATGTTTTGCATTTCATCACTGTGTATAGGAAGCAGGTTTAGACTGAAGATGAAAGAATCGGGGAAACTAGATAAAGGAAAATCAGAAGTAGGAAACTGCAGCTGATAATGATACACTTTCCCCATTATCTGTCCTTGGCATCAACACCTTATATAATCTGACCTTTTCTGCACTGTCACATGACAAATTTAATTATTCAGAACTCTACCAGTTATCACAGTTTTTTTTTTTCTTTTTAAATTAAAGTGTACAATACATTTGCATTTGTCTCCCTTTCTTTTGATACTGCTAAATTTTTGGTCAAATCCATGAGGGCCATTGTCCTTGAACCTTTAGATGACTCCTGCCATTCACACAAAATTATTTAAAGATTGGGTGGTATATCTCATGAGGATTGCACTGATAAAATGTTCATGACACCAACCAGAATAACGGCACATTGTCCTACTCGTCAAATTATAAACAAATATTTGGGATAAGGACATAAGTGAGATGTAAACGCAGCTTAGAATCTTTTAAGGAAAACATTGCATGCTATGGTAAAATATGTCCAATTAGGAAATACAGAAACAAAAGTGACACATGATCAGTGGATAAAGACTATTACACAAAGGAAAAAAAGCTCCGCAGAAATTTAAGGATGGAACTAGTGAGGGTGAACTAAAGGTATAAAAAATAAACAAGTATTAAGATAATGTGAACAATATTCTACCACATTACTTGAGATTAAAATAAGTTGTATTACTGCTACGTGGAGGACAATAGTATTGTTAGAGGCAGTTAAAACGTGCATTAAAAATATTTTGCACACACTGGTAGGGTTCTTAATGAGAACCAAATTGTGAATAGTTTTAGTAAATATTTCCTATATAGTTTGAGAATATTAAAAATGGGATTTTTCTTAATCCTACCGACTAGAACGATGTCCTGGACACAATGAAATGTAATATCAAAACATCACAGGATACTCATCAAATGGATATGAGAACTAGGAATGTTGCTGAAGCATCAAAACATTTCAACATATTTGGAACTTGTCACTTTACAGTGATCTTGTTGTTTAAAGCAGAAGATAAATGCTGGTTTACAAACTACTCGTCTCCCTCTTGCATCATTAAATTCAAAAAGTATTAATAGTATATTCAAATTCATTTACAAAATAATTTCTTGCACTCAAAATGGTTTTAGACTGATAAATATATTGGATCATTTGAGTTGCAAAGGGCTTTTGATACTATGACTGCATTTTACTTGATAAATTAAAGTATTGAAGAAATACTGCAAATCTGGTTAGGGCTACGTGCAGGACAGATTGCATTTTGTACAAATTGTACAATACAAATCTAAGTACAGAAATCATGCGCGGGGTACCACCAGGTTTAAAAAAACATTAAGTTAATTGAAAGAGTACAGCAAATTGTTTGTTGTAGTTGATAACCTGTCCTGGAAACCTCATAGTTTCCACCAAAGGTGTCTGAGATAGTCTTATTCCTAATTAAAAATTATTCATTCTGTATCACTCCTTTTTAATATCCTATTTAAATGGTTTGGAAGTATATTATAAGATGAATTTGTTAACTTGAATAACTCATAAAATATGAAGCATTAGAATTGCTCATGAAGGTAAATGGAATAATCACATCCAGTCCAATTTAAGGTTTGAAGTCCTGGTAAATTATGAAATGTTTTGGGCATCGGACTCAGTCAGGTAATTTGTTTCATATTAGAGATGCTAATCATAAATATAACCTTACAAGAACTAATAACTTATATTGGCAAAGAACATGCTATGGAAGAGCCTTGCAGAAAGTATGACTTCTAAAACCTTGCTCAATTTAAAATACTTAATGTTTGAATAAGTACTTGGAAGAAACTGGCTAATTCTCTCATAGATGGGTACATGCAGTGTGTGTGTGTATTTGCCTGGGTATGGGTGATGCTCTGATTTATATTAAACAAATTTATATAAATGTTCCTGAGAACACAGGCTTCTAAAAAATGAGTTTTTCCTAATTTTATAGCATTTGCAATTACTCTATTTGCATTTCTCCTTGGGTATCATTTGTTAGAATATATGTAGTTATGTTTTGCTTAGATGTTCAGTCATTTGGAGTTGGGTTTTAAAACCCTATAAGCATAGCTCATTGTCATTCTCTTTCAAATTACTGCAATGGCATCTTATTTTCATACAGATTCTTTTATGTTTTGAAATGGTTAAATGATGACATTGCCTCAAAGGTACACAGTTGAGCTCTTTATAACTGTGCTAATTAATCTATTGAACATCCGTTCCTCGGAGGGCTGCTCAAACAAAGCCTGGTTCTGCTGCAGGTTTCTGACTGTTAAAAGGAACTTTCTCTCCACTGTCGCTACAGGCTTGCTTGTCGTGAGGTACTGCTGCAGAGTGAACACAATGTTAGCGAACGTCTATTGTTGCTACATGCTCATCAAAGAGCTTGGTGTCAATATAATCAGTTGATCAAAAAGTAATAACTTGTCTATTTTTTTTTTTGACTTAATTCTTATTGATGTCTTAGATGGCATGTGAAATGATGCTATATAGATAAAATATTTGAATTTAAAGCCAATATCTAAAGGTGTGCAGAAACGGAAGCATTTAAAAGATGCAGGACACTGGCCTCTTAGAGCTAAAATTTGTGCCGTCTGTGAAATCAGCCCGCTGGCTTCAGAAGCTGTCTAATTAATTAGGAGTACTGAAGCTATAGTTTATACCCAAGAGTAGCATTCCATGATTTTTGTTTCCCACTTAAAAAAAAAAAAACTGAAAAAAATAAAAGGTTTAAGTAGGATCATGTGGTGAAAGTCTATTCAAGTAATCCTAACTCTTAAATATAAAAAGAATTAATCTTGAACTTCTATAGCCCTCTCTGCCCCTTCAAGGTTTTTGTGGCATTCACTGTTGGCCAAAAGTTAGTGAACTTTAGTGACCAGAGTTTGAGTCACACCATGTCTGTCTCTGGAAATGGATGTTAAGCCACAAAAACCTTGAAGGGCAGAGAGAAGCGGAGTGTCTCCAAGTGGATCCAGCAAAATGTGCCAATATTGCAGATTAGTGCAACAAGTGCGGGAGCAGGAGCGTCAACATCAGACGCTGAAGCAGTCCTACTGAGTGAGCAGAGCAGGCTGTTGGGGGTGATAAACACGAGTAAAGGATTAGGAGAAGCAACAGTGGGGACAGATAGAGAGGGATGTCAGAATAGCTCCTAACAGCCTGGTAGAAAGTAGCTGAAGATGTAAGAATTAGCAGATTGAACTGAGAACTAGAAATGACTTTTGTCTCACAAGAAAATGTTCACCATTACAGCAGCGTTAAGGATTAAGTACTGGCTAAAAGTAATTGAAAACATTTCTGTAAAACACTTCCTCTTATGAGAGATGTCTGTATTATTTCCACTATAATGGGACAAAAAGATGTTTTATGCTGAGGATGTATGGTTGTTGGGTTGGGGAGGAGCCTTTGTTTTTTTGAAATGCAGCAATGATCAGAGGTGACTAGAGAAACAAAAAATTTAAGTAGCACTAAAACATTATTTTAGCCAAATAGAAGTACTCATCCAAGAAAATATTCAGGAGAATCAACTTATTCAGGTAATTCTGCTCAAGCTGCTCTACATACCTTTTGGATTTCTCACTTATAGATTAAATGACCAGACAGAAATCTAACCAGAGGAATGTGTTGTAACTAAAAATGTATTCAAACTGTGTTACTGCAGGTTATTTCAAGTGAAAATTGAGTATTTGGTAAAAAGGATACTAAAATGGTGAGCAATTGGATTATAACATTTAATTTTAGAGAGATCAAAACTTGCACCTGTCCTTCTGCATTTAAAAACTAAAATGCATTAAAAAAGCACATTTAATGATCATAAGAACAAATCCTTACAATTGAATTTTTACTAAGAATAGTTTTTTAAAAAAACCATTTGGAAAATTTGTTTCTATGCATCATGAACAGCTAAAGTACAGTATTACTGCTGATCGTATACTCGCCTGATTTCAGGAGCTCAAGCTACTCTCAGCAACCAGACATTTTACTGAAGTATGGCTAATGCCATTTGACTAGATTACATATGTTACAGTAAAACTATACCTAAAAGTAGACCCCTCCCAAAAACGTTACTTGAGCAAAATGTAGCTTAGTAAATGTAACTAGTTACTACCCACCCCTGAGAATGAGGTTATGTTAAAGTTCTAGAATTGTAATTTTAGGAAAATTAATTTAGGCAGAATTAACTGGGGTCTTTTTTTTTCCCCCCTTATATGGAGCCTCATTTTTCCTCTATTTATTTAGCTTTGCCTCCAAAATGACAAACATATTCACCACCTTCTTCTTCAATAGTCTTACCAGCATCCACCCTCACCCTGAGTCATTCCTTATCCCCATACCTTCGCCCCCATCTCAATTTGACATGGATATTCCCTCTATTATCGCACTCAATCCACTTTCCTATGTACTCACAATATCTCTGCTTCCAACTACAGGCCCATCTCTCTTACTCCTCTCTACTCTTCCTCTGCTTTCCACCCTCGTATGCCTCCACCTCCTCTTTACCTCCTTTCACATTCTCCTTTTGAGCGAGGCCAAATCCAATCTCTTTCCACGCACCCACTTTTCCCACTCATTTCGTTTTCATCCAGCTTTTTATCTTTATCCACACTCCCACACCTTCCTCCCCTCATGTATTTTTTTTAGTGCTCTTTCCTGGAGTAGGGGGAGTATAGCTGTCACTCAACCTTCATCTCTCAATTTCCTTCATCTATCTGGATCTTAAGAGTAGACTGGGATGTTATCTTAACCCACTGTGCTCGTTTGCCATTGTCCCTTGCTTTTTTCTCCTTATGGCCACAACAAGCAGCTCCACTCCTTCATGCATTTTCCTCTTCTGTTCTCTGCCTCCCACTTTTAGCTCTGGGCGCATAGCCACCCTCTATTTCCCTGGCTATGGAGCTATGTGTGAAATGACTGAAATTGATATGCAATTAGTTCTGAGCCTTTATGGTGTTAGTCTGTGGACATGTGGCATATTTGCACTAAGTTTTGAGTTCCTGCATCTCGATTTTACTTTACAAACCAGTTAATATAAGTGACAGTAGGAAAGTATCTGCCTTGTATACTTTTGATGCATCCTTTATTTTTTTTCCTACTAACTTCGTGGCTAATTTTATGTTAAATTAGGCGTTTCTATGTGGTGCTGGTGCTCCACCCTCTAGCAGAGGTCAAAACACAGTATAGTCTCCTGTGACCTCAAACATGGCTATCTAACCTGAGCATAATCCTGTGTAGACTGGAGCAATTTAATCTAATTACATTTTAATGAAATCCTATCTTCAGTTTTTAAACTGCAGCTGACCTGCGGAAACTATGACAATTGACTTTACAATCAACCCAGCAATGCCTCCATAAAATATCAGGTGCTTCTTTATTAAAAGGAACATGAGACATGATCCCAGATCAGCTTTAATCACGGTTTTAAATGAATAATCAAATGGAGATTTAGATTTAATTGAACTATTTGATTGCACATAAAGGTATTTCTTTTATTTCAGTGATATTTGTTGACCAGCAAACAAGTCCTTATGTTTAGGCAAAGACAACTACTTAAATATTGCAGCGACTTTGTGCCTCAACTTCAATCCTCAGATTCAGTTTGTCATGTCTTGCCTCACCCTGGTTGAAACCTTTGGGCTGTTGGATAAATGGTTTCTGCATGGCCTTGACCTGGACCTCAGATGAAAGGTTTTTACTTGATCTTTGAAGTTGCTGCAGTGAATCCTTGCTCGGTTCAGATTTGGTTTAAGGTTTGCCAAGCCCATAAGAGCTGATTTGTGTCTTGAAGTATTTCGAGGTGAAGATTTGGCTTTTAATGTTATTAATTCACATTGATAAGAGTCTCTGACTCCAAAAAGGATTAGTGCCTTTTAACACTATTGGTGACCTCTTGGTCTTTTCTTGCATGACTGGATTTCTTATCAAACTTTCAACATTGAAGAATGTTCATATACAAACAGAGCTTTCAGTGATGTAGAAATGTTGAAAACATCCAATTCAGTTCTTGCCTCTTATCGACAGTGATGTTGTATAAGATCGTTACGCTGATGTCAATCATAAGGAAATTCTTCACGTCACATCAGTCTTATAGACGTTTATATAATCCTGTTAAAGGGAGATTAAAGTTGACTTTTCTGAATAGGTTTTACTTGCATTTGCTTTACATGGGTGTTTACATCATCTAATAGTTCACATCTAGTTCAGATCTAGAGATTCTGCAAGGTTGCATTAGGTCAGTGGCATATTTTTATCAGTCACTCTTAAGCTCTGGTGTCATTTGGGCTCCAGCATGTTGACAGAAATCTGCTTCCAGAGCATAAATCCATCCTGCTGGCCAAAAGGGTTGGTGTGATTTCATGACCGACCTATAGATTTCATAAAAACAAACCAGCGGGCTGTGTAAAAGGTCTCCTATAGCCTACTGTTGAGTTTCATAAAACTGAAAGATAAATTGTATTGTTTGTACGTGTATTTTATGAGTTAAACAGGCTTGTGCTGCTGTCTGTATGTATATACAAAAATGCAATTGAGTACATTTTTTAACAGGTTAAAATCTTTCTAATTGATCGAAATTAACGCTTTGAGATGAACAAATATTGACATTCACACAATTTGTTCATGCTCAAGTTTACCAAAAATGCTTTTTAATGAGAAAAAACAAGGAGTCTGAAGCCTTTTTCAATCTTGTAGATCTTGTGTAGAAAATGTCTGATTTTTAATATTTGTGTATTGGTATTGAATGCTTAACAGCAAAACTGAATTGATACACAAATTGAGTAGAAAATGATTTTAATTTAGGTCTTGAGCTTTTGGTACAAAAAAAAACCTTAAGTATCTCCATTAACAAAATTATCTTTTTAAAAAGCTAAGAGGAACCTCAGCAGGTATTGCTTGTGCCTTTTATGGATTTGTTTGTTTTTTGTTTTTTTTTTGTTTTTTTTTGCTGGTCTTCTAAACCCTCATAAATCAAATTAAAAACACAGGGAGGCCTATTTTAATACAGTCTTCAGTTTTGAACTGAAGTCTCTTGGATGAGAGGTGAAATGTCTTCTAGAAAACTTCACGTTCAGTTGCTTAAACTGAGCTTTCCAAACTTGACAGGTGGATGATTGTGCTTATCCAGTAAGAGGGATTTCTTCTGCATTTGAATATAGCAGCTAATGTGTAGCTTTGATGCTGTTGTCTATAGATTTTTTTTTTTTTTTCCCCAAACATGATATGTGTGCAAAATATTTTTTTTGTGGATTAGGGATATATACATCAGAGTGAAAAGTAATGAAGCTGAACCCAGCAGGTTTCTTTAGCTTTACATTTAAATGAATATATATAGATGAGGCAACTTTGAAAGTTAAAGCTCAGGGAATTGAAAGAAAATTAGTTTGGTGTTCAGATTTTTATTCCCTTGTAAATTTGCTAATAATGCAGCACAAACTTATTCCTTGTATTCATGACTAGCTTTGCACATTAAGAACAAAGGGTAGCAGGAAATGCTTCCCAGAAGTTGTGCATTCGATTCAAGAATTGTTTTTCATCTTCACATTATCAATTGCACAGTGCATTTTTTTTGCAGGATTAAATCTAATGTAAAGACTTCTGGTGGTGAATGCCATTGTGCCTAAATGTCAGACATAATTTCAGCTATACAACTAACTAGGCCTGGATAATACCTTTTTGTTTTAGAATTTCTAAAGTGCTTAACATGCATTACTAGAGTCCCCTACACCTAAGAACAAACATCTCAGATTTATGTATTCATATCCCAAATTGGGCAATTGATATTGCAGCAGGTATAAAAACCTAAAAGACAAATTATCAAAAATTGAGAAATAAGGAACAAAAAAGCACAAAATACAATTGCATACAGAACAAATCACATAATGGGAAGAATATAACATGTATTTCATTATTGACCAACAGTTGCAACTAGATCAGGTGCTGAATGTTAATGGATGTGTGTACTAACTATTACACCTAATTACTTTTTAGGTAATATAAATGTTTACAGTGCTGCTTTTTTTTAAGCTAACTACAACATGAAAGTTCATCGTTCTTCCACTTTCCCAACTTCCCAAAATACAGGAAGTAATCTCAACTTCTCAGTAGGTAAACGTGCTTTGCAGTTCTGCACAAAACACTTGCAGTACTTCTCTTATACTGTGCAGCAAGTGGTGCCTTTCCTTAGAGACTGTAAACCAATTTACATCTTCCAGGATACAAACAACTTTCTTGCACTCCCTTCAAAGTCTCCATGGAAAACCACCTAATGGCCCATAGCCAAACTACCACACATGCATATTTGGATTATATACATCCCTTTTTAGCAACCTGTTCATAGGATTGTTAGTTCCTTTTTTTTTTTCTTGGTAGAATTGCAAAATTAGAAAAAAACATTTGCTGCAGTTTCTTTGAAACTGAATTGTTGAAGCATTTTTGGTTCCCTCTGTATATGAAGAATTGAAGATAATCCCAGATATGCATCAAGGCATCTGTCCCTGAGATTTATCTGATCTTTTTCTTTCAAAAATACCCAAAATGCTGAGGGTTGACTCCAACTGACATGTTTTTTTTTCCCTGTACAACTAAATTGGCATGGCTAGTTTAACAGTACCGAGATGCTTTAAAATCTCATCTATAAAATTATTTTGAATAGTTAAAACTACTAGAAAGTCACATTGTTGTTATAGCTGTAATATAGTGTTAACTGTGGCAGAGTCAAATTATTAGAACATATCTGTTGAAGGTTCTTTTAAGGCAAGAAAACACTTTATTTTACCCATGATATATTTCCATTTTGGTTTAAATGTTGTTTTTTCCAACCCTATGTTATTTTAACAAGTTAACACATTGCCTAATAAATGAAAATAAAACTGACCTGACAGGATTCAGCCGTCTTCTCCTTGGACTCACTTGACTCTCCCTCTATTAGGGATTTTGAGGTCATTGTTAATAACCTCACCTTTGGCAGACGGGTCAGTGCAGTGGTACAGTCTGGTTTTTATCATCCTGGGTTAATTGGGAAAGTCAACTCTTATCTTCATGATGATTTTGAAACGAAAGGTCATTCATACCTTTATCTTTTTATTTTTAGTCCAGACTACTGCAACTCTTTTATAGAGGACTAATCACCAGTCTCTCATCCGCTGTCTCTTGCTTGGCCAAAGAACGCTGCCTGCTTATTAAGAGAGACAAAGGAATGAGAGGATAAAACCAGAATATTGCATCATCTTCTTTGCCCCCTCCTATTCTTTTAGGATTTTCTTCGTTTTGGTTCTTTGTCTCTATGCTTATAAATGATCCCCATCCTGGTTGAGGTTGGTAGTTCATGCTGCTCCTAAACTCTCTCCTGTTTCTGACCCTGCCAGGGCTCATAATCTGCTTATAAAAGCATCTTTTCACAATGGCTTTTAACTCCATGGAGCATGATCAATAGGTCGGTCTTGGCCTTTTATAGTTCATTTTTATCGCTTCTGCTTTTAAGGTTTCTTTTTATGCACCTGTACAGCAGAGTGGTTGCTTTTTTATGTTAAAGTGCTTTATGATGTTTTGATTGGTTTAGCGTATTGGAATTTATCTTTATGCTGATTCATATAGTCGAGCAGTATGTGGAATAAAAAATCAAAATAGTGGAGGAGTTTGGTTGTACTTCTGAAGTATACCTCAGTTCTTTGTCGAGCGCCAAAATTGCTTTAAATCTGATAGTTGCTCATGTTTTATTAGCGAGACAGTAGGGCGCTGTACACTTTACCAACTAATTACTTAATTGGTTGCCAATATGTCTTTAGGAAAGGGTTACGTGTAAATAGAAAAGTAGATTCTCTTGTCTAGACCATACTTCGGTTAAAAAACCTCCCCAAAAAACAGGCATCTACAGAAGTTGATTAGAAATGTGTGCTTCAGGAGAAAAAATACAAAACATTCAGAACAGTATGCCCAGAGATGTTTTATACATAAAGTACTTAACGTAAGGTGATTTTCACCAACATTACTGAAGATATGCTCTCTGGATGACATGACCATATCTTAGATCATGATGCATTTCTTAATTTGTCATTGAACCTACCTAATTAGCTCTGGTCTGCGTTGCAGTGTGGATCTGGTGCATGCCCAGCTGCATGTATGCGAAGGCCGCAGCCTGCCAGACCTCGGCTTAAAACAAGACAAGATCAGGGTGAACGGATGTGCGATCCAGTGCAGAGTGACGACCGAAGACCCTGCCAGAGGCTTCCAGCCAGACACTGGGAGGATCGAGGTGAGCCTTGTCTGCCTTTTACCTTACAGGGTTCGCATTTGAAATGTTGTTTGATTAAATGGGTTAACTATTCTGTCCCCCTTTGGGGTTCTATAACATAATGGGATGTCTTTTTTTACTGGATACCAAAAGAAATTTAAATAACAATTAAGTCTGAAGAATATGAAAATAAACACTCCTGCACGCACACAGAGGATGCATTAGACTAAGTGCTTCAACTGCAAAGTTTTACAGAGTTTTTGACTTAAATTACCCAGTTCTGTCTGTCTTGTTTTCATTTTCCTAGGCAAAAACATTACTAAGACATGGTTCTAGGGAGAATTTGGTCTAGTGTGGTTTTAGAAATTACAGCAGATGTTCTGCTAATGTGAAACTTTCATGCAATTTGAATTTTGGTAATAATTACCCTTTTTAAGTTGGTTACTAGGTTGTTGCATTCACTGTTGAGTAACTTCACATTAAGCATCATTTAAAGCTTAAATACTTTTTGTTTTATGCGGTAGGCCAACACAGTTATACTGAAATGTAAAAAGAAAGGAAAGGATGGCTGTTTTTCATCTAGAAGCACTAAATCAAATCTATCTTCAGCCCAGTTGGTACTTCGCTGGACTTTTTTTTTTTAATTTTTTTTTTTTTTTCGCACATCTTTCAGCAAATCTCACTCACTTATATAGAAATCGAATTTTTGCTAACTTTTCTCTCCAAAACTCTTATATTCCCTCCGTTTGAAATTTAGAGGCACTCCTCCTATGTTTAAGGTTCTCATTCTTTAAGGTAAACCGTGTCCAAAGAATGATGCTGCCACCATTGAGCATAGCTTTACGGAGCTTGTGTTCAAAGTCATTTTAGTTCTTTTTGTAATTTTATTTTATTTTTCTTTTTTGTTACAAAAAACAAAACATTTCTTTGTAAATTTAACTGTTATCCAATGAGCGATTCTTTGTATGCTTGCGGCCTCCCCTACTTGAGGAAATTTTGAAACTGGACTTTTAGTGGCTTTTATCTGACAATGTCGTCCTACTGTTCCATTAGGGCCAGATTTTTAGAGTGAATAACTGAGCTGTCCTGTTCACTAATACAGTCAGAGCTCCTGTAGAAATGTCCTGGGTGTCTCTACTTGGCCTTCCCTCTAGTTAAGGTTTCCATCTTGTTGGGTCTGCTCTTTATTCCCTAATCAGGCCCTCATAGAACAGCTGTATTTCTAACGACAATTACTTACAGTATAAACTTGTATCTGTTCTTAATGATCTACATTTTAATGGAGGAAGAGGGTGAAATACAATAATGCATTGTAGTTTTTTTCAGCGTATTCTTTAAGAAAGCGATGGATCACTTTTGTCAGTCTATAGAATGATGCACTAATCTGAGTTTTACATGAAAAAATGTAAAAAAACTGAAGTAAAATCATTGCTTCTCTACTGACTTGAGTCACTGAGCCGTTGTTTAAGGAGAAATCTGTGGTGTGTTCATGATGTTCTTCAGAAGCAAAGTGTTTTTGCTTTGGTTTTGGAGGGTTAGGCCTTCATACATGAGAGCACTCTGAATATGAGGCTACGGATGGCTACTCACTCATGAAAATTACCCTTTCTTCCTCCCCCACATTTTTTCCACATTATGCCTTTTGTGAAAGTGTTGTAAATTTGAATTTACTCTGATTTTATTTGTTTTGGGAGAAAGTATTAAGACTCCTTTCATCATGTCGGACTCAAAGCATCTTTGTGACAGTTTCAGCCTTCTGAGCCTTGTGGAGTGTGATGTAACATGATTTACATACCTGGATTTAGGGATTTTCTCCCGTTCCTCCTTAGATCCTCTTGCATTCTTTCAGGTTGGATCCAGAGGTTCTGTGTTCTGCCATTTTTCAGCTCTTAAAAATTCTGCTGGATTTTGGAGGTCAGGTTAAGACTTTGGCTGGTAAATGCAGATACTTTAGTTTTTACCTTCTTGTTTGGAAGAGGTTTTTTAAATTACTTTTCTGTTATTAATCTGCTTTTAAATAAGCTCTTGATCTTTTCTGTTAATATCATTGTTTAAATGACTGCTCTCACTTTGAGCTGCTGTGCTTTACTGATTGGCTGATATGAAGCAGGACATGAATGACTAAAGTTCCTCTGTTAATCTGGATGTATCTAAAAATCCTGAAGCCCTAATTGTATTTAGGTCTGTCTTGTTTGGCATTTAAGACCCTCTACCTTAAGGCTCAGAATAATGAAGTATAGTAGTAGTAATCATCTGTACAGAAAAACAACAAATGGAACCGGGTCAGAGTGAGTCTCCTGCTTTCAGTTTCTTTGCTTACCAAAGGACTTCTGTTATGTTCTTTGACCTATTCCTGTTTTTCTAGACCTCCTGTGTAGCTTTGGGAGCCCTTATGCTTCGAGAGTGCAGTGAAAGAAAAATCTCTAAAGCATTTTCATGCAGGATTTTTGTCCTTTTGTAGGTTGTATGGAAATTGAGATATCTTTCACATTATTGTGAATCAGTGCACATCAATTAACTGTTCTCTGTAACCCTGGTCTTAAAAATGTTTTTCTCTCATTATTTGTCCTCAACTCCTGAACACAAATAATGAAGCAGTCACTGAAATTCCCATTTCTTCTCCATCTGGTGCAAATAAAGTTCCCGATGCCTTAACACAATAATTTTTGACTCCCTGGTTGTGATTGAATCGGACCTGCTCTGCTGACTTTCCAATTAAACACATCATCTGTGTGCTGGTTCTGATCAAGTGGAAAATAAAAGGTTCTGTTCAACACATGGATTTGTGTAAATTGAATCAAAGTCCATTATTCAACCCCCTGGAGGCAGTTGTTTTAGTTTATTAGCAGTTTATGTGGCTCAGCAATCAAACTAAATGTAACTTCAGAGGCGTTGGCTCGTTTACATCAAGTATCTATCTGCAGGGGGAGGCTTTATTTTCTAATATATTGATATTCCAGTACGATCTGCTGCTTGGGTTTACCTCGCTGAAGCATTGAAGCTTTTTTTCAAACGACCCCTCTGTTATTATAGCTTTAGAATGTAGTCTTAGGCTTGTTTTTGACCTCAAGGACTTGAGGTCATTTCTACGTGCACTTAACCCTTACCACCTCCCTCTGCATCACTCACCTACCTCTTTACCCCCTTCCTAAAATAATGCATTTCCCATTTTGAGCTTCCTTGTTGGCCTTTTAACACCTTCCTCATTCTCTTTCTTTCCTACAGTATCTTTACAGTGCTGCTGAGCTCCAGCACATCTAGAAACTTTAGGTCATCAGCAACGATCACTTCCTCCTCCCCTTAAAGACCCAGTATGACCATGCAATATGAATGAGCCAAACATGGAAAAGCTTCCCAGATTCAAAGGATGCATGAATAAATGATCAGTGGAGGTCAGTGATGAAACCAAGCAGCTGAAGGGCATGATAGGAATGTTGTCCTGGTGCATGTATTCAGACATTGGTGGCATCCACAGCAAGCTATGAAATTGTCTGAAGATGGATAAGCTTATGCTTGTGAATTCTAAGAGCTACAGATCTGGGCCTTTGATTGTGGTTTTATATTAAGAAGTGCATCATCTGTTAATCCATCATGTGTTAATGTAGCCATTTATTGACCTTGTGGTCCATTCATCAATCATTTATTACAGTCTGTTCATCCGTATCTTTTTTCCCTCTACCTCTCCATCTACTTAGGCATTTCTTTTGTTTTACTCCATCCGCCTGTCATTCTTTCCATTCCTCACTGTATTTGTCTGCTATTTTGTCCATCTCTCCACCCAGCCATCCATTAATATCTCTAATTATCAATCATCCATCAATTTGTCATCCTGTCCATCCATTTTCCTCTTGTCCCTCCGTCCTCCTTTACAACCTTTAATCTGCTGATCCCTCTATCCATTTTTTGAGTCCATAAGTCAACCATCCATCCATTCATCCCTCCATCCAGTTGTCCATCTCTCACCTCATGTCTGTCCATGCATTCATCCATCAGTTCATTTTTATTTTCTTCTCTCGTGTGGTCTGTCCATTTCTACATCCATCCACCTGTAAGTCCGACTGTCCTTCAACCCACGTGTCTCTGTTTATCAATTTTCTTTGCCCAGTTGTCCATCTGTCCTTTCATCTATTTATGTCTGGCCCACCATTTGATGTCTCATTCAACAGTCTGCCCATCCATCAATTTCTCTCGGTAGATTTAATCCATCATTCTTCTAATCCATCTGTCCTGTAATTCATTAGTCCATCCAACTCTCTCCTTTATTGCTGGTTACAATTAACAGACACCAGAAAAATGATCAAGAATTGTAAGATTTCTACTTAAACATAAGCAGAGCAATGGACATTTGAGTTTTGGACCTATCGTATTTGGACATGAATGTTTAGGAACCCTGTGGAGTGAGGCTGGAGTGGACCGAAGCTCATGCAGCGATTGTGCTGTTGAAACCTCTGTCTGTCACTTTAAGTTCTGTCTGAGTGCTGTAGTGTGACAGCAGGAGTCGCACTCTGTGCCGGAAAGGCCATTTCCTCCGCAAAGCTCCCAAATCAGCTTTCCTGTACGCCGTGATGAAGTATCAGGTCATTTTAATCCAAGCAAAGCATGAAAATTTGACTGCAGAACCGTTGGAGGCTGGTTATATGCTGTCAGAGTTTTGAAGAAGCAGGAGAAGAGATGAAAGGGAGGTTCACAACCTGGGGGAGCAGGTCGTTCGCTCTTTTTGAACAGAATGAAAAACAGTAGGAGGTCTGACTATGAGGAACATGCATACTTGATTTACAAGGAAAGTTTTGAGGGAACATTCAGCATTTTTCTAATTAAGCTATAGCAGGAGGATGATACCAGTATGGGGTCTTTACTATCCTGTGACCTGCTGTGCAAATCATACTATATTTTAAACTTAAATGTATAACATGAGCTGAAGTTAGACTTCGATAAGTAATTTGGTCAAAAATTTAAGGTTGGCTAAGTTCATCTATTCCTTTGAAATACATTTATAGAAAATGATACTGCTAACTCGCCACTTTCCTGTGGGGTGGAGATTAGAAGAGAACAGAATAAATTACTAATTTTAAGATTTAAAATATAAATTTAAAACAATTTTTAAATAATTACACTTTAGAATTGGGTAGTTTTGTGATTTAAAGTTGATTGTAGGTTCTAACGCGGTCGACTGGAGTTAAACTTCTTTTGTTCAGCTGTTTAAAAGTTTGGTTGCATTTGAGTGGGAAGCCTTTAAAATCTGAGGGGATGGTCGACCAAGAGAGTTTGGGAACCACTCGGTCTGTTAGAAATTGACCAGTTTTTCACATATCACTTCTTTCTATTAGTATAAACCTGAAATGTGTCTATGTAAATACATTAAAGCTGAAAACTATCTTGAGCAGTTGGCAACAGATATTTGTTTCCATAGTGTTGACATTGAAGAAATCCCTCACACAAAGCATGCATGCAAAAATAGTGGAGAGGAAAAGTGACTTTTTAACTGAAAGAAACCTTAAGCAGAACCTGGCTCAGGGTGAGCGGCCTTCTGCCAAGGCCGACGGGGGGGTTGAGATGACCAACGCAGACAAACAAGGAATATAGAAGCACTGATTCCTAACTTTTGTTGGGTAAAGTAACGGTACACTAGCTCCATAGCAATCTCTTTCTGGGAAAGAAGCGGGGATGCTTCCCTCCAGTATGCTGGATACTAAAGCTGAAGCTACCAATTAAACAAAGTTCCTCATCCATCTTATTTTGGGTATTAAACAAAAGATGATTAAATGCAGTCTGAATTTATTTAAAGCAGGAAAACTATCCTGATATTAACCAGAAGCTGTTAATTATGGTCCATCTTTCACCTGATGTACAATAACAATGTTTGCAAGATGGTAACAGTTCTATAAGTGAAGTGTGAAAACCGTTAAGCAAATGTCTGTGATGTCCTCCTCCTCGTCTTTTAGGCTCTGCAGATCTGAGAGGAGCTGTAGTTGTTCTGTAGTTTAGGGATTATTACTCGTATTAACCTTTGGATATAGCAGTATTTCCTTCCAGAGCTAAAGAATTAATGTCCAGACCGTCCTTGTTTATACTCTGTCCGGTGCCAATGATATGGCACTAGAAACTATATGAAAGTGGTTGCTTTTATTTTTAAAGCAGCTCTGTGTCCAACTAGGTCTCAGGGGTAAGAATTCACCGCGGCAGCAAATGTATCGCATATCAAGACATCTCATGGCGCCACATCTTGGTCCCTAATCCCAGGCTATGGTGGTTCTGAATTTCTATCCACGGCTGCCATGTTTCTCATTTGGAGCATCAACCTTCTCACATCCCTTCATCTTCTCCTTTTGTATTCTCCGCTCTCACCCTTTCTCCACCAACCTCTTTTTCCCTTCATATAAGAGCACTAATGAGGCCAAATCTGCTTCAGTCTCCTCCCAGTGTTCCTATTATCTTAACGCCTACTGTTACTTAGCCTCTCATTTGGTTTCTTTTCTTCCCCCCCCCCCCCCACCCCTGTCCTGAATCTCCGAATGAAAGGAAATCCTTCCTGTAGCTGCATCCTGAGCCACAGGCCAACCAACAAAACCTCACTTTTTGTCGTCCTCCCGTTCCTCCGTTTGTTCTCTGCTCTGTTTAGCTTTGGCAATCTGAGCCAGGTGTAGGGTGTCTAGTTATTTGCAGCATAGATCATTAGTATTTGTCTCTTCAGTATTTCCTCCGTAGTTTCTTTCTTGTTCAACGTATTTGTCATTTTTCTCCCGTTTGTTTCTAATATTGGAATACATTTGCATGCGTCATTCAATGTATTAATGTTTAACAAAGTTGTTGCTGCTGTGCGAGGGCAGGGTGTTCATAGTGTTTGCCTCATCTCTCAAATACTTTGGTTTCAAACTAGGTTGAGTCCTAATTAAAGGAAGTGTTAGTCTTTCATATGTCATAAAAACCTGTTCAGTTACACACCATAAACATCCTCCACCACATACTGGTTCTCCCCTGTTTGTGGTTTCATTCATTATCTTTGATTTTCCACACAGTCATTAAGAAAGCTGTCAGTCAGCAGCGTAATCAGCGCTGAAAAGAGATACGGATTCGTTTTATTTTTTTCTTCATCCGTTTGAAACTTGAATTCGGGGCTGCGCTTTGACTCTTAATGTCAGATTCTAATAAAGTCTACACTTTAGAAAAATGTGACATTTTAAAGTCTCCACCTACTATTATATAAGGTAAACCAGCCTAGTGCACTTTAAAGGCCCTTTTATTTTAATCTAGTCTTAAACAAGAACTCGCCTACGTCTGAAGCAGCCAAGACTGCAAATCCCTTCAAGTAATGGATGTGTTGGGAATTTTTATACTTTAATTCCAATGCTGTAGGATCCTACCCATCAATAGTAGCTATCCTAGTGATAGTCAAAATCCCTTTTACTTTTTAAAGTAAATCCAGAAATGTCATGAAGGGGAGGTTAAGTTTTTAGATTTATTATGTTGAAATTTAACAAAGAAATATTAATTTAATTAGTGAACCTGTTCAGGAGTTAGAAATTATAATCCATAAGAAGCCAAAGATTAAAACATTATTAAAAGTATCTGCAACTTGAGACGAACGGCAAACATTTTAATATGAAGATGGACAAATATGAAAGCCTCAAAATGCAGTATGAACTGTTTACTTTGACACAGTCACTGTTTTCTAGTGACTTTGTTTTTGTACTTGAAGTCAATTTTTTTGTGCCATTATACAAAAGTTTAACTCAAGTAAAGGTCTGAAATGTTTGGGACAAGCTGCAGTAATTGCTCTGTGCTACAAAATACATTTTTTTTAAAGCTTGTTTAGTTCAAATGACAAACACAAAGTGCCTTGAGAATAATTAAAAATGGATAGAGGATTTTATATCACACTTGACCTGTTTTTTCCTGTTTTAGATTGGTCTACAGACACATAAATCTAAAATTCACCTTTAGAAAATTGTAGCATTAAATAATACAAAGGGAAATTTAAAAAAAGCATTCCTTAGGGGTGGGTCAGACTTTGTTATTTGGGCAGATCAGCATCAAGGCTTTGAAAGGTCCAGTTGCCTAAGGGTGCACCTTTTGAGCAAAAAAGGAACCGTCAGTCAAGGCCCAGTATGTTCAGGCATGTTGAACCAGGGACAGATCTAAGTATTGGACGTGGGTCCTCGAGGACTGGAGTTGCCCTTCACTGCTTTATAGGGTTCAGAGGTAAGGCCCACTCAGAAGATTAGGGAGATCTGCATGGTTTGGACTTTGCCCAGAGTCAAATTAAGAACCAGCACCATACACTTGAAAACAGAAGAGGGTCTACAACTGTTACTTGGAATAATCTTGTTTTGTGTTAACTTCTTATCTGGGCTGAGGAGTATATTAATGTGCTGCTCCTGGGGCCGTCCAAAATAATGCAACCATGTCATGACTTAAGTGTGAGCATTTCTTTTAACTGTGTAGTAGGACATGAACGAGTCAAGTTGAGTATATTTAATATTCTGTTAAGATCCATTTGGCCAAAGTGTTGATAACATAGATGTTCGCACCTGACACACAATTGATCAAAGTGCTAAATCTGTGATGGAGGCCCAGATGGGAGGGCTGAGAGGAAAATGGTCACATTTCACACCTGATATTGTCATCAGTCTTTGACAGAAAATATCTCCCTAGTAGTAATACTAACGGCAGCATAATTGCTCAGTTTTTCAGAATGAATATAATTTACACAGGATCAATGTAAAGAAATATTACATTGGACGGCAAGTTAAGTAGTGCAGAAATACAGGACAAGTAAGAAACCATTTTTAAAGCTAAGGGCAAAATCAAAAATGGATGTAGTTTTCTGTATTGAAACCTAAATAATCTCAAGTCCAGTGCAAAGACTCTGTGCCTGGAATTTAAAAGCGTGTAGTAGAGCCACAATATTTTAGGAAATACAGCTTCAATGACTTTGAATATTTCAGAGATGCCATTTCTTATAAGTCCATCCTTCTCACTCCCACTTTGCCATCTGCCATTATGATGCTTCCAACAAAGTCTGACCTCTATCATCTTGACCCCTGTCTTCTGTGTCAGTTCAGATAACTGCACTGGCTGTGCCCAGCAGGCTGACTTCATTATTGGCATGCAAAGTGTAGATGTATGACATGTGAGTTTGTGCCAACAATTATTGTACTCCAAACATCTTCCTGGTATATTAGGATTCTAGACATTGGTATTTGAAAGATGTATACGGAATATAAAATGCATCCGTAGTTGACGGTAAACGATAACAAAGGTTCATGTTTATTTGAATACTGTGCATAAAAATGCTAGGATTTATTCCCATTTTAAACTATACTCCGAAAACTCTGCTTTTCCAGAACGATCGGGTCTCTTCTCATCTGTCAACTCTTTCAAATGGAGATTAACACTACAGAGGAAAATTGGCTGAAAACTTCTAACGAACAGAGGTTTTATTAAATTTGATTAATTCATGTAATTAATGAATTCCCAATGGAATGAGTGGATGTGCTTTAATGTGTGGTAGCAGTTGGACCAAAATTATTCATAACTTTGATAGATTTCTGTTGAAAATTATTCTTTTAGTTCAGTGTTGGATAGATGCGAAGCTGTTTCCTAGAAATAGCTGCAATAAAGTATAGTTACGTTTTTGAAGGAATTATTTATTTGATCTGCTAAACTTTTTACTTTCCAAAACTTTCCATTTACACAGTACCGTTCTCAGTAATTCAAAAAGATTGTTGTTGGAATGACAGCTGTCAAACCATCCTAGGAATGCAGTCCGCATTGGTACTTTGATGACCATCTTGGTGCTTCAGGCCTTTAAGGTTATTTGATGGCCTCTGTACCATCACCCTAATCTTAACCTACCATTAGATTCAAGTTGGGCCTCCAGCTGGATCACTCTCCAAACACCATTACTTCCAAATAGGTGAAATATGATAAAATCAGGGTTACTTTGAACTTCTATCCGCTAGCAATATAGATGAGGTTAACAGTCAGGACAGGAAGTGGTAAGGCCTTGTTTCGATGAGGAGGAATGCTGCAAACAAACAACGTATACCAGTTATGACAAACTGGAGAAGGAGCTGGTTTCTACTGGGAACATCCATGACCACGGAGCAGTTTTTAAAGCACTACATACACACCTGCTGGAGGGTAAACCTCCATAACCACTGGAGACTAGACTAGCAGAGCCACACAGGATGTAATTTCTAAGTCCATCTTTGACTTTGAGAAGGTCATGCATGCTGTTCCTCCAGCGTGAGCCGTTTTACTCATGCAGAGTGCGTTTGTGCACAGAGTGGTTGTATACTCTCCTGCTGTGTGAATAAAAAGATATGGATGTCATATTTGTCTCCCGTGTGAAACAAAAACATTAAGGTGGTCTCGCACAGTCTCAGGTTAGGGCACATTGCAATTCGGTGCGATACAATATAGCCTCCAGTTAATCATCAAAGTAATTATGGGAAGTGACATTTTCCTTATTGCTCTGCAACTTCGTTCTAAACTCTATTATCTGCTTGTGTTTGGTTTTAGGTTACATGCTTGGGCTCTATAATGCGTGTTTAACAAAAGGGAAAAAAAACTGCATTTTGCTCTAAAGTTGGAAATTTGGATGTCCCTGTCAATACAGAGACTGTAGACTACTACATCATGTATATGCTTTAGGTCCACACCTTCAAAGGGATTTAAAGCAACGTATTCATTGTTGTTCTCCCTCACTGGTGACTATATGAACACTGCAGTGTCGGAGCTGGTACATCTGTAGAGCAGCATTTAAATATGCTCCTTCAACATGGTTTGATTGTTAGTATGTCTGTATTTCTTATATGGTCACCCTAAGATTAATTTGATTTCTAAAGGTTCTCAAGTATCTACACCGCTAACTTGTTTTTAGGCGAAATAATCAGGTTTAGTTCTACACATTAATGTGAGACTCCTCTGATACAATTTGTTTGGGGGGAAAATCATTCACAAATAAAAAGGCAACAGGCACCATAAGAAATGAAAGCAATTTAAGCTTTTGTGCTCTTGATCCCCCTTTAGATTTAAAATAAGGCTTTTAACTAATCGGATGTGATGACGGCAGCAAGGTGCACGTTCTTCCATGGTGCCATGTTTATTTTGGTTCTACCCTAAAGCTGTGAAGCTCTTGCTTTCTTCACATCTATATGTCCTGCCTAAAATCAGAATCCATGCAGCTCACCTGGTTTTGGTCTCTGGAACAGTTGAAACAGGAGCGGGACAAGATGGATTCTCTCGAGTGCATAAAAGCCATGAGAATTTGGCTTGTAGGCAAGGTTTGAAAGTCTCCTTGAAGATGAAAACCTGGATCTGGAGTTTGGGGAGGAAAAAATATAAAACTGCAAAAATTTGGTTTAGTTGTGCTCCTCCTAAACTGGTACTTCATTGAGACACCTGCACAAAAAATTACAAATTTATGTCCACATCATAATGTGTGAATGATGGCTATTGCAAAGGACTGTTTGTTTGCAGTAGCTTATTGTTAGCTTAATGCTACAGGTTAGAGATGGGGGACAAAAAAGAATCCACTTTGAACACCCTGTTTGTTTGTTTTTTTTTTTGTTTTTTTACTTTTTTACTTATGGATCTACTTGCTAAAGCCATAGTTTGCAGAAATGTTCATAGGAAAGAAGCTGAGGGACAGCTTTATACAAGAACTTGATGTCTGGTTAACAGACTGGCTAAAACCTTTCCGGAAAGGTTTGATGGAGCTAAGTCTTACTGGTTAATGTTGAATATACAACAAATTATCCTCAAGGAGGTTTACAAGGTTTGAACATATTTAGACATATTGTTTAGTTTTCTACATTAAAACCTTACATCTATCCACTATGAGATACATTGGGTATACGTTTATACTTTTTCTCCTTTTTCATTCATGATTTCGGTAAATAAATTATATTTTTAATGAACGAAATTGATAAAATTAAGTTTATAGCTGTACTAATAGACATTTCTATTCTTTAATATAACATCAGTAGTTCAGAGTCCTCTTTTTGCCTCACCTTTTCACCCACTATTGTCTGTTTATCTTCTTTTCCTGCATGGTTCTTCCACTAACAATGCCCCTTTGTTTTCCTGTCTGAGTCTGCCTTTATGCACTGATGCGTGGAAGTCTTGATGAAATGTAGATGTGCTGGTTCCCTACAGGTGTGGTAGACGGTCCCTGCTGCTGACAAGCCTTCTTACAGTCTCATTATTGCTGCTAAGGTTGCTCTCCCAACTAATCTGTGCACTCGATCCTTACTCCACCTGTTTATCATTCCATCTTTGTTTTTACTCGCCCCATCTATCCTTTCTCATTTCATCTTTACCAACAACCTCTTTTTCGTTTTTTTTTTTTTTTTTTAATTTTATTTTTTTTAAATTCTCCTTGTCATTTCTCATCTTGTTTCTTGTGCATCCCTTCCTTCTCACCAAATGAAGGTTCAGGCTTCACGTTTCATTCATCCCATCATTGTTCCCGGTTTGTTTTTTCCACCTTTTCACTTCTTACAGATTGTACCTCATGCTGTCCTCCTTTGGCTTCTCATATCTTGTTGCTGTTTTACCAGGCTTTTTCTTTTGCACATTATTTTTCTTTCATCTGATTCTGAACACAGTCACTGTCATTTTATCTTGTTCCTACTCTTAGTCTCATTTATTTGCACATCTATTGTAAACTCTCCTTTTGTCCTCCTTCCTTGCAGTCTCTCATTTTCCCTTCTTTCATTGCCTTCATACACACCCTCTTCTTGTTTACAGCTTCCTAGACCTTCATTCCTTCATTCCGCCTGCCTCCTCCTAACTCGCTTATTTTCTAAATTGGATTCTTCCTTCTCTTCTCCTATTGTGAACCTCGGCTCCTGTTTACTGTTTGTATAATGCACCCTCATATTTCTATCTAAAGCTACCTTATTTGTTGTCCTTTCATTTAGGTTTTTTTTCCAGATCTAACCCCAGTCATGTTTTATGTATTTTAATTTATATGTTCCTTGGCTTCTTAGAACTACCTCAATTTTTCTATCCAGTACAATGTCAACTATGACCTGAAGCTGTCAGTTTAAATAAAAAGGGGACAATATTTGGCTAAGTTGTAGGCACTCTTAATGAATGATCATTTTATTTATTTTAATGGCTGATGTGAAAACTGTTCTGGTGAGAAATTGTGTAGGTATGCTGTTTTTTAAAACCTGTGTGCTTAGAAACCAGGAGCAGCATCAAGTTCTTAAAAGGGATGAACCACTGTAGCTCTGTTACCTTAAGGAGCTAATCCTGGTCATAGGATGTTCCATGAAGCTCCTCCCCTGCCTTACTGCTCTCAATCCTGCATCCAATTTATTTATAGACCACATTTAAAAAAAACAATTGTCTGATATTTAAAGGAAATGAAATAATCCAATGGTAGCAAAATAAGATTCACATAAATTAAAATGCTCAACGGAGTCATGGGATAAAAACAAACTCAAGGTGATTTAAAAGCCAGGGAGGAAGTGAGTCTTAAATTTTCAGTAGTCCATCCATGTTCTCAAGGCTGAGAGACGGAACATGGTATACAGTGCATTTGTTTGTGTAGGGCTTCATGGTGGATCATGTTTGTTTTTTTCTGAATCCCTTTCCTCAGTCCATGCCATCTAGTGTTGTAATGAAAGAGTCATCCTTGATACCAAGACAAGGGAATATACTTGACACTTGACCAATTTTAGTAACTAAGTTTATATATATATATATATATATATATATATATATATATATATATATATATTTTTTTTTTTTTTTCTTTAA
>JAUZNJ010068265.1:0-26204 GCA_034780135.1 Jordanella pulchra
GATGGATGGATGGATGGATGGATGGATGGATGGATGGATGGATGGATGGATGGATGGACGGACGGACGGATGGATGGTACTTTAGCACTTTGAGCTAGCCTTGTTGTGGCAATGCTTAATTGCACTCAGTACAACTATCTCCTTGTTGAAAAGACTTCAATTTGTTAGAAGAGTTTGAAGTGTGACTTTGAAACTTAACATCATGTTATACGTGATATCAGGACGCTGCCAAGTGTAAGTTAATAGTAATGGCTTTCTTCTCATCATCTCGTCTAAATCATATATATTCAGCAGGTTTTGTGAGGAAATCCAAGTTGTATACATTAAAATGAATTTGTTAGCATTTGCTATTTGAAAGCATTATTGATATTTCACTCTCATTATTGATTCAAATAACTCATTTTTGTAGTCTAATATTTTACAACATGTTTATCCAGACAGGTCATTGCATTTTATTCTGTAACAAAATACATAAGCAGTTATTTCCCCAAATCTTTAGAAGGTTTTCATAAATAAGACATGAAGTAAACAGCTTTTTTCTCTTGAACCTGCTTTAATTCTGACCCATTGAAAGTCATTAAGAAAATGATCAGATATAGTACAGCATAAAGAAGCCAGCTGTTGTCTCTCAAGACTGTTTTTACTGATCTTTTGTTAGCTCCCTCTTTACAGGTGAACTGGTAATTTGATGACAAACCTTGTGGCGGTTTACTTCAAACTAACCAAAATGTAGATGGGTGCGATGTCCTAAACGATGTCCTACCAGCCTCTCAAGTCAGTTACTCTGACAGAAGGTGGCACATTAAAAAAGAAACCGTACATCCTGTAAGTACTGTCCCTGTGGGATGAACAGACTGACAACAAACTCCCTGCATCCTCCTCCACAGTCTGCTTCCTCTGTGCCAAGATATGAATGTGTGGAATACTGCACATGTTTGAGTAAGATGTAAAGCAAAGAAGATAGATGCAGCATAAGGGAAAAGAAAAGGTTTATCTGCATGATTCAGATTTTTATACAATATATAGGATTTTAGATTTCAGGTCTGGGAGTATAAGTATAACTGAAACATTTATATCACAATCTGGTTTTCATTCGGGCCAATCCTAAACATCACTGTGTTCCAATGGAACATACACCAGGCGATAGAAACAACCAATCGCAAACATAGCAGGTGGGTTTAACTATGTTTTGACTGTTTGAATAAAATGTAGTGTTGTGAAGAACATATTATACTAACAATGACTTGTTCCCTAAAGGCTCTCAACATTCCAGGTGAGAATAAAGAGAGGACAAAATGAGGCAGTTATGTATCACAGTCAAAATGGAAACTTTGAAATTGAATAATGGTTTTAGTAACAGAAAAAAATCAATGAACTTTACAATGCAAACCACTTTGGATGATAAAATGTTGTGCACTTATTAAGAAACTGCAAAGGATGTATGTATGGATGTATGGATGTGAAAACACCTGCTTTGACCTTACCCATCTTTAAAAAAATGGACAGGACTGTAACAGATAAAAAAAACAAGAAAAAAAAATGAATGGGGGAGAGGTGTGATAATGGCTGATATATTTCTTGGTCCCACTTGCATGATTCAGTATTTATCCAAAACCCAATGAAAATCATACTATTTTACATTTTAATGATTTGCAACAGGCTTTTCCACATGATTAGGCTCCATTTTATCTATACAATGTTTTCATTCATTGGCTTTGTGTCTTGCATATCCCTTCCTTAATCTTTGCAAGCACCTTGATATTTTATATTGATGATATAAACAACTGCACTAGCGAAAGATCAAGAGATTGTTTTCTTGTTTGTTTTTTACTGTGATAAAAGTTTAGTATTTGGTGTTAAAATCTAGCACTAAAAATGAATTTCCTAGTATTACTGTAATGCAGCATTAGAACAACCAATAAACTAGATGATTGTAAATGTTGGTATTTGATGTGTGGAAGAATTACGTTTCCTTTGCAATACCATAAATATATCTGTAACCCCTAGCTGTCTCATTTTGTCTTTGTCTTCATATATCTTGTGAGGAATATATAGACTTAGAAACAGAAACACCTGAATCTAATGATATTAAAGCTACGATTTGAGCCTTTGCAGGCTGGACTTTGAGGCTGTTCACTCAATTATAAACTAAAAGATATTTAAACCCAGTAGCAGTCCGTTTAGAGAGAAATAGTAAAATTAAAACTAATTGGGGTTCTTACTCAATGGCAATAACTAAAATTTGATCTCTCTTGGATGAATTCTCTTGTTTTAGTAGAACAAACCTCGCCTAAGTAACAGCTGCCATCTACTGCAATTGACTGGGGGATAAGAAAACCGGAAGTACCCAGGTGTACTCTGTGAGAAAGGAAACTAAAAAAATCTTGGAGTTATTGGAAACTCCATCAATCACTTTTTTTCAGGAAAAAGAGAACAAGACAGAAAAACTGAGGTCTGGATTACTTGAATTGAGAAATGAAAACAAAGAGAGACATTTTAATGTTAATATGATATTTAGTTATGCCCAGGGAAAAAATAGTTTAACATGATGCACTGATTTAATGATTAATCCTTATTTTTTGTGATTAGTACAGGCGGAGCAACTTATAGTTTTGTACTTGATCCATAAAGAGACATCTCTACGATTTTTCTTGTGTGTTACAGTGCCAGATTGCCAGGAGCAAGACATTTTCCTTTGGCGGAAGGATACTGGCTTTGGCTTCCGCATTTTAGGAGGAAATGAGCCTGGAGAACCTGTAAGTAACTCTTCACCTTTAGATCTCATCATTTATCGGAAACATTTATAAACAAAAAGGTCAGGGCAAATATATCTATGCTTTTTTGCAATAACTATCTTTTCTGAATCCTCTTCAGTTTGAGACTGTTTGCCTCATTAGTGTTTTTCTTCGTACACTCTCCCTTTTTAGTTCCATCTGCCATCACACCAGAATAGCACAGAGTCTTAACAAATTACTCCCACTGTCTATTTGGAGCTGTTGCTCTCTAGAGAACCTTACAGACATCTTGTTAGGAGAAGCAAACACCATATCCTCAGAACTCTACCGATGTGCCTCACTTTTTTTTTCTTAAAAGGAAAAGCAAGTAAAAGAGTGACAGAAAGCTTTTAGTGGGTTAAAACAAAGTGGTAGAAATTTGTGAGCAGGACTTTAACCTGCTACTGTTTCTAAAGCTAGTGCACAAACTCTGAATCTTCTCGGGTGTGATGGCCAGGCCAGGAGTGGGGTCAGCACACTGAGTTATGCATTACTTCTTGGTATTATTTGACATGTCATTCAAATAAAATACATCGAGGTTTGCAGCTGTAATGTACAAAAACTAAAAAAAATTTTCGGCATCCCTATAGTAGCCACTGTAAAATCACTGAGTCAATCACTGATTTATCGTCTTATAGCTCTTCAAATTTCTTTGCTGTGTTTTTGGTTTACCTTCCTTGAATCTCAAAAGCCCAATAGTTTATCCTCTGACTGAGCAAACTTTATACTGTAGATCTTTTTTCATTATCCTCTTAGATATATAGGGACAGTTTAGCTGCTTTTTACAGAAGATTTTCAGCCAATGAATTACCTGTAGAGTGATAATATTTTTTGAATTTTTGTTTTCAGATTTATATTGGTCACATAGTGAAGTATGGGGCTGCTGATGAAGATGGCCGCCTGCGGTCTGGTGATGAGCTGATCTGTGTGGATGGCACAGCGGTAGTGGGCAAGTCCCACCAGCTGGTGGTTCAGCTGATGCAGCAGGCTGCCAAACAGGGTCACGTAAACCTTACAGTCAGGCGCAAGACCCCTGGATATGGAGGTGATTAGAGTTTACCTTTAAATATGCACATGTGTCTGTTTGTTACAGCCCTTTCATTCATATTATGTTAACATATGATATCAATTTGCCTCTTTGTTTATTTACCTAACCACTGAGGTCTCACTCAATTTATCCCCAGTGTCGAAAGGAGAAGGTGATGTTCCGCCATCGCCGGCCTCCTCCCACCACAGCAGCACCCAGGCGCCAAGCCTCACGGAAGGCAAGCGGACCCCTCAGGGAAGCCAGAACTCCCTGAACACAGTTAGCTCTGGCAGTGGATCTACCAGTGGCATAGGCAGTGGTGGTGGAGGTGGCAGTGGAAGTGCTGTGGTTCCCGCCTCTCTACAGCCTTACGACGTAGAGATTCAACGCGGAGAAAATGAGGGATTTGGTTTCGTCATTGTGTCATCCGTCTCCCGGCCTGATGCTGGAACCACATTGGGTAACTTGGTTTTATTCACAATGTAGCTAACTGATTTAACACTAGATTTGTGTTATACTGCAAGATCTTTAATAATTATATTTTCTTCTCCTATTATTCTCTCTTTGGCTGAGCCACATTCTGATCTAAAGCATAGAAACCAAATGCCTGTTTCACACGATCTTTTAAACTGGGGGGAGGGTCCACAACTAGCACAGTGATACAAGCATGATGAGGAGAGCAATCCCAACAATAACATTCAAAGATTTGGAGATTCTGTATGGCTGTTACCTCTTACTTTTAGCCTTCAGGACCAACTATTCTAAATTAATATAAAAGACCACAATAAAATACTGCTTAGAAGATACTTAAGATTACTACTTACATTTCAGGAAACATTGATTTACCAGTACTGGACATTGGGCATAATCTGCACCTTTTTCACATCACAAAAATGGATCATTTCCTTATTTTGATACTTAACAATTGATCATTTTTCTAGCACCAATGTTAGCAACTTTCAAAAAAAAAAAGATAAATTACTTCAACAAAGAAGACATGTATGAAGTAAAGTCATAAAGGTTTTGGGAAGAAATTGCAGAAGCTGCCCTCAAACAAATTTTTGCATGACTCTTTGTGTGATGAACACAGATGTCATTGCAAGGACCCTTGTAGCTCTTATAATGATGTAACATAATGTGTCATAGATGAAAGAGGACAGTGGACAATACTCTAGTCACACTTAGTCCCTATGAGGTTCCAGTTATTCCCATGGACAAGGTGTTGCTTTTTCCGGAATGTAATTCAGGAATTAATGTGGTTTTGACGATAAAAAACAACCTTCTCCAGACTCCTTGAAGCCTTAAAAGGTTTCAGTTTTTTCATGCTTTCTCTTTGGGTTTAGTTTCTCCTCTCCCTCTTTATCCCTCAAAGTGATGGAGTCTGATCTGGGCTGATCCTGAAGTGCCCTGTATTCACTTCTCTAATGGATTCCAACCTTGTGGGACACAAGCTGAAATCAGGAATTTGTTTTTAAAAAGTGACATTCCTCAGATTGTCCCTTTTGGAAATTCTTTATCTCTTTCAGTTCCCTGGAAATCATAGTCCTTCCAATTGATTAAGTCTCCCTTGAGTGCTGGACAAAAACATTTTCCTGAAGTCTATTAAGCCCACCCTCCTCTCCTCCCTAATTTCATGACCCACAGTTGGGTTTGTGTGTAGCAGATTGGGTGTTAAATCCTTGTCTAGCCCTGTAAGGTCTCACAACTCATTATTTAAATAATGTGACAGCATACAAGTGCACTTTCCATCAAGGAAGAGGAGGGGTGAATGTGAAAAAAGGTTAAGCAATTAATATGGATGCAGCATAGACTCCTGGATGAAGCAAGGAGAGGAGAGAGGGTGAAACAGGAGGAGAAGGACAATTATAGATATCACATGTGGATTTTTCCTTGGTACCGTTAGACATAATGAACTTAATAATTTTACTTCAAAAATGTCCTTTCATGCTTTCATTTACTATGTGACTAGTGTCACGTGGTGTCTTAAAGGGACAGTTTATAATAAATGAGGTGTTTTTTTTAATTAAAAGGTTCGAAAGTGTTTTAATCTTATCTGCAGTATATAAACTTCTCACCTATAACCAAGGGTGTTGGTATAGACACAGCTTCCAGACAATAATAGTAACTTTTTATTTTTTTATCTCTTGCAGAGCAAAATAGTGACTAAATCAATGGGGATTGAAATTCAATACTATATATAGCACAGCTGAACATTTACACTTTTGAGTAAAACTGATTTGAATTGATTTGGAGTACATATATGAGCATATTTAGTTGTCTCGTTGTTACCAGTTTGAAGAATGGAGAATATAAATTTAAATTATGAATTTAATATTTACATGTAAACAAATTTAAATTTGGTATTATCCTTTGGTTTTAGATCATTAAGAGCACATTCATCTGACAAAAAGATAAAACCGCATTATCTATTATTTCTGAAACCGAAACTTATGTCTCATCTTATCTCAGTAGTGGAGATTATAGAGTTTAGAAGTGAACATCAGTTATCTTTTGGTTGCTCATAAGGGGAATGGATTCCCTCCCTGAACTTTTATTAATGAAGTTAATATAACGCACCTTTAGAGAATTTGAAGGTTGCTTTAAATTTAGATCTCTCGACAACAGTTCATCTTGATTCTTTGTTTATAGCTGGGTTATAAAGGGTTATGATTTATTGTTTATTGTAAGATAGTGTAAAACCTATTGAGTTATCTATTGCAGGTTAGATATTAATTACTTATAACATCCTAACAGAACCATGTTTAAAAAATTCAGAACTTTCCTTTTTATATTAGTATCAGTGTCTTAGCCTAGGAACCACAGCTCAGGTATCAGATTGAATAAAGACTGAACACTTATTGATCCAGTGATGCACCAACTGTTCAGTTCTTTAATTAACATGTCAAACTGTGGAATGGGAGGACATCCTTTGCATTTTATTCATGACTGCATCTAACTTTAACCTTGCTTGTTTTTGTACTGTAGAAGTTGTCACTTCCAAATCAAACATTTATCGGCTTTTGGGACTTTATGATTTGATTATTTAATCTATCCTCCCTTTTCTTCCTTTCTGTCTCTCCCCTTTTCTACTCTCTTTAAATGCAAATCAACACAAATAATATTTGCATAAATCAAACAAATCATCACCATACACTGTTTTAAAAAAAAAAAAAAACATAGCTGGAAATGCATGCGTTGCGATGCCCCACAAAATAGGCCGTATCATAGAGGGCAGCCCGGCAGACCGCTGTGGGAAGCTGAAAGTTGGGGACCGGATTCTGGCTGTCAATGGCTGCTCCATCACCAACAAGTCCCATTCAGACATCGTCAACCTGATTAAGGAGGCCGGGAACACTGTCTCACTCAGGATAATACCAGGCGATGGTAAGCCTCTCATCTGCCAGCATTACACAAATGTTTCATAGTGCAACATAATGGAAGTTTTCTTGTATATTTTTGGTTAGTTTATACATAGACATAGAACTAAAAAGTAGCACATAATAATGAAATTTAAGATTTGTTTTTTTTATGTTCTTTGTAGTTGTGCTTAATAACATTCTGGAGGGAAATGTCAGCTGGACTACTGTCTTCAACACCTCTGATTGTAGATGATAGTGTTGGGCCGGTTTTTCAGTGCTTAGTTCTGTATCTCTCCCAGTCAGCAATCCCTCACACTGAGCATGCATATAAATAAAGTCTATTGAATAAAATTGTCTTCAGACCTCCTGATCCAATGCATTCAGAACCAGCTATCGCTGCAATTACAAGCACAACTTTTTTAGGCATTATGTCTGCTCTCTTTGAATGTCTAGAAACTTTTCCAGGCTTATTTGAAAAACAGCTCAAACTCTGACTGGGTGAAGAGAGTGTGGGAGTACTGTTAATCTTGTAAAGTCTTGCTTCAGATTGTTAATTAGGTTTGGACTTTGACTGGTGAATGTAAGCTCCAGTCTGAATTCTTTCACACATTTAACAGGTTTTCTTCCAGGATGGACCCATATTTACCTGCAACCATTTTCAAGTTATATTTTGGTCCAATCTGACTAAAGTGCCGTCATCTACATACTTGTGTGCACTTTTGTTGTTGGGTTGAGATCATTCTAAACAATTACTTTCTTTTAGTGTTACTTCATAAGCGCAACACTTGTAACAGCAACAAATACAGTAGCTGTCCTCTTTACAGATTCTCCTACCTGTAGAGAGTCTCTTGGTTGCTTTTCTGCTTTAGACTGTGTTTTTGTTTACACCCTATGATCTCACTCTGCCTTAAACTTTATTCCTGAATTGTCTCATTTGTGTCTTGGTATTTATAACAAACCTAGAACAACTGAATATTAAGTGAGCAGATAAAAAAAATAAATTTCATAAAAAAGTAAGTGATATTCATTAGATGCATTTGACATAAAGTAGTGTAAAATATAAAAAAATGTTTCTTAACAATTTTTAAGATCACAGTAGCTAATAAAAAGCTGAATTAGCTGCCTAGGAATTTCAGATTTTTACATAGCAATAATAAAAATTTAAACAGAAATTTCAGGTGTTTAAAAATAAGTGCTCAGTTGGGCCGCCTTTTGTACAAATTAATACATCTTTTGTGGTTTGGCATGGTGGTACTCAGCCTGTGACTCTGCTGAGGTTTAATTGAAGCCCATGTTACTTTGATAGCTTTCATGCAGGTTTGTTAGCCTGTCGAGCAGAGATACACCTTAGTCATCTGGCGCCTATTGCAGTAAAAGCAGGTGGATAGTCCTACTGGAAAAAGTATTTATTATTTCTATAAAGAAAGCACGACAAGCCCTGAACTGTTCTTGTATAATGCATATTCTAAAACCAAACAAATTTAATAATGCAATGCCTGAATTTTCTATTTCCTTCGCTTTTACAGTTAATATCTAACTTGTGTCAGTCTATCAGAAAAAGTCGCAGCAAAATGCATTGAGGTTTAGGTCTATTTTGAAAGATTTTTAAGAAGATTTGTGGGGTGTGAATACTTTTAGAAGAGACTGAATTTCAAGCTCAGAAAGAATAACACTTATTGGCAAATGAGCCAATGTTCATTTATGACAGATGCAGAGCAGATTAAAACTACTCTGCATTAAAATGTTTTACAGAGACACAGTTTGAAATAAGTTCTCCAAAGATTAGAGTTTAAAGTATTGATAAAAGGCTCTCTCATAGACCCTAATGCTCACTATTTGTGTGAAATTTCAACTTTATACTGTAAACACAATCCAGAGGGGGGCATTCAGACCTTTGTGGGGCAGCAAGTTAGTTTTTGGAGATGAGGGAGGAATGAGTTAAGATGCTTACTTTATTGTTTCCTTGTTAAACATGAACAGAGCTGTACTTTTCCCAACTGACACTGATGCTTCACTTAAAAAAAATTGCGTTATTTTCCCTTAACAGATTCTAAAATCAAAAACGATTCTTGGAAAATACTATTTTGGATTGCTGTTGTTTTCTGTTGGATGCAGAGAGGCCAGTGTTGTCATTGAGCAAATAGCAGATGACAGCATCACACACAGTTAGCATCAGGTTGATGTAGCTGACTGTGGGTGATTCAGGGGCACTCTTTTGAACCGTGGCATTTTGTTCACCACATCACTCCAGGCTGAGGCATTTTTTAAAAGCACCCACCTTATTTGAGTTTTTATCTCTTCATAGAATCTTCAAATGCTTCTCTCCTGACTAATGCAGAGAAAATAGCTACCATCACCACCACACACACACCTCAAACTACTGAGTTGAGGTAGGTGCTTATGTTTGAGATATGCATTAGACATATTGCTCATCGAAGTATAAAATATATGTTCAATAAGAAATATTTTTCTTTCTTTTGCAAGGAATCATTCAAAGTCGAAAGGAGCTCCTCCCCCACCTCCTTCACAAACCCAGATGCAGGTAAGTGTCAATATTTTCAATGCACAGTTTAATGATATTTAGAGTTGTAATTGCAATGCACTTTAAGCACGGAGAACACAGCTCAACATGAGCCATAAATATGGTATGTTTTCAGACTAAAGTTATAAGAAGTGTGTTGATTCATTAGGTGCACTGGGAAAATACAGGTGCACTGGGAAAATACATACAGAAATAATGACGTTTTTTAAAAACCTTAATCGTGACTTCTGTTATAACGATTATTAAATTTGTTTACATATTGTCTCTTTTGAAGTAAAACTTCAGTAAGTTTTTATTATTATATTATTATTTTTATTATGTCTTTTCATTTGGATTTTTGAATTTTCTGATAACGTGGCTTTTATCTTTTTTTTCCGGTTTGCATTTTTTTTCTCAGAACCCACACATTTTTAAAAACAAAATAAAAATACATAGTTGTTTTTTATTTACTTTAAGGCTGCTATAAATAACTTTTTTTAAACTCCAACTGATTCTTAAACCGTGCTTGATCATAGAGCCATTGTTTCATTTTATATTTTTCAAGGTATTTAAATTCAGAAAAATACAAGATTTCAAGAATTCCAAATGGATTAGATATAAATTTGTTAAGAAACAAAAAACAAAACAAAACATTCTTTTAAACCTACTGCCGAGTCAAAAGTCAGCTTCATAAAGTGGTTTTTTTGATTTGCTGATCAGACAAATGATAAAACCTGTAATCCAAACATGTATTCTAACCTTGAAATGGTTAAAGTAAAAAGAAAATTTATGATTGCATTTATGGAAGGCAACACGAGTGACTCATGTGGAAATAATATGAAATGCAAACAGTAGTGACCTTATTTATTTCATGTTTCATCCGCCTTCATTTAAGTGAGAATAAATCTAAACTGTAATTTAGGTCCCTTCTTGTTTTTAGATTTGCTCCAACTCAACTAAACGCTACTAAAAACTATTTAAAAAAGGAATATCTTAGAAAAAGTAAAATAATGAAATGTGTATTTTCTTTTTGTTTTAATTCAGGACCTGAGAAAGCAGACTTGTTTTATTATAGTTTACTGATCAGTAGGTGGCAGTAGCATGCCAACACAGGAAGGGAAGAGAGGGAGATGGCAAATAAAACAGTGGGATGCGTTAAGGTTTTAGAATGAACTACTTGAGTGCTTTGGTAAAGGACATTTTAATAAGCATAGTAAAAGTGGCACACATTGAGCATAATAACAAGGCTGTAGTGCAGCTTTGCTAAATCTGCCTTAATGTATTTAAAATTGACCTGCAAGATAAAATGAACCACAGTGTTCTAATTAGTTTGGACTCACGTTGACATATAGTTTTAGTTTTCCATGTGATTTTACACTGGATGTTTAAAATGCATGACAGCTGCGTGGGTTTGTCTGGTTTTGCAGACATGTAACTGATGTCACAGAAAAATATTAATTATTTCTTATTGCTGCAATGATTAATGGTTCCATGGTGTTTAAGCTCACCTAATACTCAGAAACTAATAGAGTTTTGCATTTATCAAAGAAATTAATAAGAAAATGATAAATGTAATATTTAGCCAACAAACTGCTTGCTTAGGTGTAGATATCAGGTTATGAGGTGAGGTAGACACCAGATATTTTACCAGTGTTTTGGATATTATTATAACATTTCTGGATCTTGTGTGATTATTTTGTTACAATAAATGCTTCAATTTAAAGTGAACTCTTAATAAGTGTGAAAACTTTGGGGTGCCGCCCTTGTGCTGACCTTGCTCGATGATCAATAACCTGCTCACATGCACTTTGCATTAATTATTCATATATTCCACTTTATTGTACAGCCATTGACATCTTGAGATTTTTTAGAGGAACTTGATTTGTTCTGAAGTTCGGAGAGGCCCTTTGATCTCTACTTAACAATATGTCAGTGTTTTCTAGTGTGTCTTTTTTTATACTGTAGATATGTTTTTCTTTTGCTGCAGGATGCAGAGTACTATTCTGTGGACCTGGAACGGGACAGTAAAGGCTTCGGCTTCAGCCTAAGAGGAGGGCGGGAGTACAACATGGACCTTTATGTGCTGAGACTAGCCGAGGATGGGGCTGCTGTCAGAAATGGCAAAATGAGGGTATAAAACTCAAAAGTTCACTTTAGATTCTCTTCTAAGAAGATTTTGTCAGGCTAAATTTCCTCTTTTTGCATTATTTATGAGACCATTTTATTAGCCATCTGTCCCAGTTACACAGCCTCTCCGTTTTAGGTGGGAGATGAGATCCTGGAGATTAACGGTGAGAGCACAAAGAACATGAAGCATTCACGAGCCATTGAACTGATCAAGAATGGAGGTCGGAGGGCACGGCTTGTCCTAAAGAGAGGAGATGGATCTGTACCTGAATATGGTAGGCTAATATACAGCAGCTGTTTTGCTCTTCTTCTCTTAGAGATCAGTCAGCTTTGTTTCCTGTTGTGCACTCAGTGGAAAAGAGTATAAAATAACATTTCAACAGGATCACACAGCATTAACACACAGAACATTTTTGAAAAATCCAACTTTTATGTGAATGGTGTTATTCAATAGGGCAAAAAGTACTAAATTAATTATTTTTTTTAACAAGTTTATTTCTGTTTGTAAAGTCGTCTTGGATCAGTATAATAAATTTGACGATATAGTTTTGGGATCCCCATGAAAGACCGAATGTTGACCTGGTATTCAGTTTTAGTGCAGAGACCATCAGATTTTCTATATTAAAACAAAACACTCCAAGTATTGTAAGGACTTTGTTAGGACATGCGCTTCTATAGGGTCTTCTTAAAGGAAACTTGCCTACAGCACCACTGATCCTGCACCTTGCTTAACAGTGGGCATGATATGCTTTTCAACAAACAAACTTGTAGACCCATGTTTGTCTCTGCAAAGCTCAGGTCTTATTACAACCAAAGCACACAGTTAGTTGACGCATCAGTAGAGTGTAGGAAACTCTCATACCTACATTTTTAATGGCAGGAAATAGAAGGCTTTTCTGGGCATGCCTCTTGAAGAACAGGTTGTAAGCTGACAAATGGTTGTGACCCCCAAGATGCATTAGCTCTCCAACAATGGGCTCTGTGGATTTGATACATAAAAGGCAGAAAAACCTGAGGTCCTCGTCCAGCCTCGTTTTAAATTGTTCTGACTGTAGACTGTATCTGTTTTCTTGTAGATATTTCCCATTCTTAGGAGTAGCTCACACAAACAGGCTTCTGTACCCTTCTTCTTTCAGTGGATGTAATGTAAAAACACCTCTTGTCTGTTCTATTTGTTTCCTTTTCTCGTCTCCTCCTTCCTTCTCTCTGATCGTCTCTTGTCACTGGGCTCTTCCTCCTCTCTCCAGCGATGATGGCTCCTCATCTCGCTGTTGGTACACTGAGGAATGACAAGATGGGAGAGCCCTGTTTCTACCTAATGGGCCAAAATCAGACAACGGTTTGTAGTTAAAAGATAAATAACTGTCCCAGTTCACTCTCCCTGTCATCTCCCCTCTTCTCACTTTGAGTTTTTATACAGCCTTCCAACTCATCCTGACCTGCATCCTACTTTGTCAGTGGTTTTGTGCGGATGTGTTCACATTGTAAACATACTTTGTTTCCCGTCACGCTTGAATTAAACTGTACTTACGTGGCCTCTGTCAGTCCATATGAACCCTACCCGTATGCCGCTCTTTTTAATGGAACTAACTTAATGCCTCCACTCATCACATGCTGCTGCCGTAGCAACCAGTGTAATTTGGCAAACATTCAGCCAAATGCACAAATTTTTATTTGGTTTTGCTTTGTTTTGATGTACCTTTTTCATCCTGTTTTGAATGATTTTCTAGGTGCCTGTCGTCTCATTGATAACCCTTGCCCTCCACTTGCTGATGTGTTGCTCCTGCTTTTGCTGATGTGATCTTCTGTTTATAGATTTACAGTTGTTTTCTATATAAACTGAATTGTAATCTGATCTGTCAGTTTAAATAGGTTTTGTTTTCCATGAAAACATGCAGCATATATAAAAAATCCACATCATTGCATGATATTTATAGCTGCATTAAATTGTGTGAAGCCACTGCAAGATTTCACACGATTTTAAAGGAAAATTAATTTAGACAACAATCTCAATGTATCTAAAACCTATTCGTATTCAGGTAGTCCTTTCTCCTTTGTCCTTTCCTGCAGACGGCAGCAATGACGGGTACCCTCCCCCACCCGGGGCACAAAACGCTCCGGAAGTGAGAAAGCTGCCGCCCAACAGCCGATATCACACCTCATTTGAGTCCAGTTATCCACCAGACCTTCACAAACCATCACGCCTGGAGGAGGCTTCGCGTGGCCGAGGTATGGACAAGTACAGGGACTGGTCTGGCTCAGATCTGATGGACTTCCACAGCCGGCAGTTTAACCCCCATCTTCATCACACCTGGAATAACAGTCACAGTCAAAGTATCACCCAACAGCAGTCTCCCGACAACAGCAACGGCAGCACCAGTGGCAACAAGAAGAGCCGAGGTCGCAAAGTCAAGAAGTCTGAATCAGAGAGTGGCATCTCCAAGCTCCTGAAAAGTCTAAGGAAAGACAGCTCAGGGAAGAAGGCTGCTGCTGCCGAAAAACTGCGAGGCAGAGATCTCTCGACTAGCAGTTCTACTCTAGACAGAAAATCCCGTCCACAGCGTCGTGGCTCACTTGATCGCTCACCAACCAGGAAGCGTAACTCATCTCCAGATCGTCGACGGGCAAAGTCCATGGACCGCAGAGCGCACCGAGACCACACACCTGAGAGGGAATACGATGATGGAGGGTTCCTCTCTGTCACGCCTGAGAGGAAGCTCTATGAACGGAAGCTCCTCAAGGAGTCCCAGTTAGCCGGTCGAGTCAGCGAGGTCTCCACCCCTGAGCGAGTCAACAACAGTGCGGATTCTCTCTCCAGAGGCCGGGCATACGAAAAAGCCACAAAGAATGGAAACCTTTTGAGGGACTCTTCCTCGGAGAGGAGGGAGGAGAGGCACCGAATGAATGGGACAATGGAGAGGCGATACAGATTGGAGCGGGACTCTTCTCCTGACAGCAACTACAGTCGGGACGAGCTGAACTATGCAGCAGGAGCAGCACCCAGACTGAAGGACTACTACAGCATGATGAAGAACAATGCTGCACACAACAACACTACCTACAAGACAGGACACAATAACAACGCTGGAAGCCGCAGCTCAAACCAGATCCCTGAGCCCAAGAGAAGGCTGTACAAAGAAAACCCTAAAGACCTCAGTATCTAGAGGGAAGCAGAGGTTCCTCCCCACTGTTCTCTTCTCTGACCGTACAAAATACATCCTATACACTGGATTTGGACTTGTAACAATACTAACTTAGTTTTTATTTGGTCAAATTGTTTATGAATTAAGTTGATTAACTAAACTACTTGTGGTCCCATCCAGAGATTCATAAAAACAGCAGGAGTACAATCCTATCAGTTAATACAGGTTGTGTTGTCATTGTTCTTGTTATTTTGAGCATAACAGAAGTTGTTGTGTTGTAGTAAAGGTATTGTAGGTGCCTGCATATAAAATCAGTAATATTGCTTTTTATAGGCATTGCTGACTTTTAATATTTGTTCCCTTCAGAGGTCTCAATAATGCTTCCATTGTGGAAAATCCAAATTCCTTGGCTTTTTTTATGTTTTACATATCCTTTTTGTTCTTGAATTACTGAACCTTTATATACTGATGATTCAAACGAACTGTGAAAATAAGACAAAGCTCTGCATTTAAATTTGGATGATTAAACTTGAGCGTTAAATTATAAAAAATTATAATATATGAAATTTCTAATTTTCCTCTATTTATTTGAATTTTACTCATGTCTTGAATGAGCTGCATTAAATCTTGAAGGACTAAGGTAGGAGTGTACGCATGCTATCCTGCAAGTTGTGTTGCAACATTGTTTTTTTGACAGCCCCAATCATAAACGATTTTCAAAGACTGAGGCCCTGTCTACACTAACACAGATATTTTCTGCTGTGCTTCCACCTAATACCCACAAACAAACTTGAGTTTTTGATGAAAAACAATATATTTTTAAAAACGTTTTCAAAATGGAGATTTCTGAAAACTGTGTTTGCACTTGATGCCTGGAGATGAGTAAAACAAATACTGGCATCAAGAACCACTTTTCACCTACCTAGTTGCTGTTTCTTTGCTAGAAAATATAATATCCCTTGAGCCCTTTTTAAAGATTTTTCCACTGCTTTGTTCTGCTGTTCTAATTAAACTTCAAAAATAGGGCAAAGTTAAAGGACATAACTCCTCATTTTTACGACTTTTCCTTTTCAACTATGTTAACACTTGTATCTGATGGTAGATGTATTCAGTCCCATGGATGTTTACAACATAGATAGAGTAGTTCAGCTTGGGGTTGAGTTTTTTTTTTTTTTGTAGGAGTAATGCTTTCCAATTTGAACCAATTAGAAGAGTTTGTGGTATTAATATGTTATTTGGATATCTGGTGATTAGTAAAAATGGTAACATGGAGGCCCACACTGTAGATCCACATGTTTGCTTTCTGGGCTAAAACAGAGAGCAAACATTTTGACTAATATCAAAGGGTAAATGCATTCAAAAAACCACAACTGTTTTGAGATAATCTTTAGCCTATCAGTGCTTTAAGCAACAATCCTGATTTTTAAAATTATGATTAATGACAGTATTATCACCACCTTCTGGCGCAGCATGGTTATTACAACATTTAAAAAATGGAACCACTAGATGCATAAAGATCAAAATACATATCTGGAGATCTGTTTGGGGCCTGAGACTATTTTCTTCAAAATAAATTACTGATGACTTTACCTCTTCACACTGGAGGAGTTTATTTTAACTCCAGCTATATTTGTTCATGATAATGAGTTGCCCAAATACCTAAAAAAGAAAAAAATACTATTTAGTTCTTTGGAATAATCATCACTTTACCATAACACCGTATGAAGCTGACGAGAAGTATGAATGTTCATTATGCCAAAAATTATAATTCAGTTTATTATCCCTGATCAAGATGCATGTGTACATTAAAATGTAGTGTAACCACTTCGTAAGGCTTAAGGAAACTGTAATTCCCCACACTTATTTTTGGCCCAGTCCTCTTGTTTATTACACCTGTCGTCCGCCTCCTGGGCCCTGACACAATGAGCTGATGAGGTTTGTTGACACGGTACCGTATGGAGAGCCTGGTAGAAAAGACAACTAATTCTGCCACTCTGAGCCACACTGTTAAGCCACTGGAGTCTGACTGCTGCTTTTTCATGTTTTTTTGTTTCTGTGTGTTAACTTCCTGTTTTATGTTTTGTTTTAATACAAAAACTATATATTGGATGAACCACAACAAATGGATTGTTTTATCACTGGTGTCACTATGGTACTGTACTAGACAAAAATACAAAACCAAGCAAAAAAAAAAAGGGAGAGAGTTTCACATGTAAGAGGTTGGCCATCACCTGTAAAGAGTTTTTCTCCCCCCATGATTTAACTACTAGGAACTCATCAAGGATTTAAAATGTTGCCTTTTTCTTGCACAAAAGAGAAATTTATGAAAAACCTCTGCATTGAGGAATGTGATATTGTGTTTATATCTCTGAAATGGACCTGCTGATTTATGGTAAATATGTTGGTTTACTCTGGGTCAGGTATGGAAAGACATTTTGAAAAAGTAAGACTGTATTTGGTCAATCAATAGCTGTTAAATGGTTTGAATCTCTCTATGGTTAGCCTGCCTTTGTATTATAAAGCACTTGTATGCAGTCTGTGTTCTTCAAGCATTATTTCTTGCAATGTGCTCCAGACATAATGATGTCTCTGTGTTGATAAAAGCAGTACATGTATATGGGCCAACCTTTTTATATAACTATGCATATATAAATACTACATTGTTCATAGCTTTATTTGACCCATGAAGCTATACATAACATTAGTCAAAGTTAAAGTAGATGTGGACTTATCCAGCTTCTTTTCCTTCAGATGGATTACAATGTATATGTAGCTATCAAAAGAAGTCTGTGGATGCTATTTTTATTATCAAATAAAGTTTTCCATACAAATTCAAAAGGATTTCAATTGTCTACACAGCTGCCTTTCCCATGAGATACTGTTTGAGTTTAAAATGCACCTGTTTCATCACACACTATAATTAGCATGTTAGAGGAAGATTTACAGATTCTGTGGCTGTATTTTTTCTAAATACTGTAGTAGATTTTACACTCTTAATTCATTTAGTCTTTGGCCGAGTCATAAATTCCTGCAGCGGATCCACATTAAAGTAATTTAGGAATTAGTAGTTTGTCTGCGTCAAAGGGTGCTATCTGGTAACAACAGATTTACATGAATCTTTGTATGCACCACCCCTCAGTTTCCATTCATAATTTAAGCTACAAGTTTTAGCAAAACAGTTCACCTTGAGTGGTAATCGGCTAAACTAAAAGGAATTATCTAATAATACCAACAGAAATATATATACTCTTAAATACCTTGTCCTTTTATTTTCTGTACATACAGAAATTTGTTTTATAAATAAAGAATATGTTTTTTTTTTCAAGTTTTAAACAGGCTATTGATGTATAAGAAATAATAATGACTTGCATTCTAAGTTTTTCAAACCATTTTACCCATGAAATCCTGGTTTTATCTGTTACTCTGTTAGAGATCAGAGTAAAATTGTTTATGTTATGTTAACAGATTTGCTTTTACCAGTAGATCCTCTGTTCTCTTTGTCAACATAGTCTTATCTACAGTGGCTTACACACGTCATCATACCCTCATTGTCCTATGTGTGAAATGCTATACAAGTCTATCACAAGATGTTTTCATTTGATAGAGACGTAGACCAAAAGAGTTGTAGCTATTGGTTGAGAGAAAGGTGATACTGCAAAGTTTTGAGTATTGGTGACAAAAATAAATAAAACCACTTATGGACTACTTTGTAACAAACTAATAGATAAAATCCCAAAAATTCAGAGTGTAAGAACAATTTGGTAAGATATGGTTTGCAGTGAATCGATCAGAATTTTTTTTATTGAAGTAGCTAATTTCAAGCATCTTTAAATCATTAAGATTATTATTTTTTTTCTCCAGTTATAATAGTTCTTTGATAGTATCTCCATCCAACAAACAATTGTTGATACAAGGTTTGAAAAATATTGAACTGTGTTAAAAAAGGAATCATTTTAGGATCTGTTTAATCTTTTTACTTACTGAAAAAATTTAATAAAACAGATAAATGGAAGCTGGCAAATACACTTTTACACACCACGTATAAATTAATAAATAAACTAAACAACAAAAAGGTTAATAATGACTGCTAAATATCAAAGTTGTGACCCAGTCTGGCATTATTTTTGCCTTACTGGTTCAACTAGCACATGAAGTAGAAAATGATTGAGCATAGAAAACCCTTTTCTTCTTTAGTTGTAGCATTTTTCTGCTCTTAAAGGCATCTGAATTTATTTTAAAATTGATGATTTTCTTAAAAGAGACTTCATTTAGTTGCCCAAACACATGTTTTTGTAAAGCGATCACTAATGATTTTCACAAATCTCTTTAGATATGATGGATGGAAATAAATATTTTTATTTGTGAGCGTCATTTCAGTTGTATACATCTTGGAGAAAACTGCCTGTTAAATTAGTAATCAGTTCATCGGTGCTTGAACTTTTTTAACAGAAGCGTCTAGTTCTATTTACAAACGGTAGTTGCCCACATTCATAACCTTTGTTTAAAGGTGTTCTCTGATAAAGTGGATTAGTATTCACCCTTAATCTTCTTACCCTTTTATTTCAAAGACCTATTCATCACTTCATCATCATATAAAGATAAGTGTTGTGCCATATACAGTTCATATTTTATCCCTATGTACCCTGGTCAAGATTATTATCTTAATACCTTTATTGGGCTAAGCTCAAGGTGACCTGGGACTGAAATGAGATTATTTCAGCTTTGCAGGCACAACACAAATACATTTTTAAAAGTTATGTAAAGATGGAATATTGTAAACACTACAACCAAAAGTATGTAGAAACTGACTCGAGACATAAATGCATTTTGAATAGGTCATTCACATTTATTTATTTGAATAAATATACTACAGTCATATGAACTTTTCCACCCAAGTTATAATTAAAACATAAACAGGATGAGTCATTTGCAAAGTGCGATTTATTTTACGTTGCCTTGATTACATGCCTCTACATTCAAAAATAAGCCAGTATCATATAGGATCCAACTGTAAGAGCATAACATTTTTCCCCTTTCATTTGAGGGAAAAAGACAACAACTCATAGATTGTTAAGTTGGATGTTCTGTACATACAGGAACAACTCTGTAATGGGCTGACCTTTCCTGTAACTGTCTTTAGGTTGAACCAAGTCGTTTGTAAAAATAAAAAAGAGGAAGTTATTTCTGTAGACATTAGCCTTCAGTCGTTTCCCTGGGGGCGCAGAAGTCTTCTTCTTGGATAGTGGTTGATGGAGCCTTTGCCTGTTGCTCCATTTATGCAGGAGACACGGAGCTTGAGGACACAGAGGAGGCTTCGGTTTTGGAGGCAGTGGTGGATGCTCCCTCCTCCTCTTCGAAGGGATTCTTCCCGCAGCACAAGGTGGTGATCATGCAGTGGCGGAACTGCTTGTTCATGCAGATGTAGATCAGTGGGTTGTAGATTGAGGATGACTTGGCAAAGAAAGCTGGGAGGGTCATAAAAAGAGGTCCAAACTCAGAACCCTGATGTGTGAAGATGTACCAGGCCACACCAGCATAGGGGCACCAGCAAACCAAGAAACCAATGACCATGATAATGACCATGCGGGTGACTTCCCTCTCAGCCCTCTGGGTGGTTTCAGACTCTTGCTGGGCAGCAGCGGCTTCCTTAACAGCACAGAGCAGACGGCCGTAGCAGAAGAAAATGACAACGAGAGGAATGACAAAGTGGCAGATGAACATGTAGACAACAAAGGACTCATTATTGAACCCTTCTGCACGGGTGTAGTAGTCGACTCCGCATGAACACTGCATGCCCTCTGGGATGTAACGAGACCAGCCGACGAGAGGGGGGACTGCACAGGCCCCAGCTGCAATCCAGGTGAAGACCAAACCCATAATAGCGTGATTCTCGCTGAAGCGGAAGTTGCTGATGGGTTTGCAGACAACCAGCCACCTTTCAATAGCCAGAACAACCAGTGACCACAGACCGATCTCACCACCAAGGGTAGCAAAGAATCCCTCAAGATTGCAGCCAAGGCGTCCGAGGACAAAGTAGCCATGCATGGAGGTGTACATCGTTGTGGTGAATCCTCCGAAAACCATGAAGAGGTCAGCCACCGCAAGGTTGAGCAGGATGTAGTTTAGAGGGGTTCGCAGCTTCTTGTGTTCGATGGTGACATAGAGGGTGAGGAAGTTGACGGGAAAGCCGACAAGAATGAGAAAAAACATGTAGGCGCCAAGCATAGCATAGGCTGCTGGGTTGACAAGGTAGTACTGAGGGTATTCATAAGGACTCCGGACAATACCAGTGGTATTAACCATAGGGACATAAAAATAGGGTCCCTCTGTGCCGTTCATGGTTGCGGCTTGCGGTTGCTATCAGCCCCTCGGTGGTGTTTTCTTCTGGCTGTTTGAGATTATGATGGAGATGGACCTTGCTACAAATGGATCTGGTGGCCTCAGTCGCGCTTTTAAAAGGCACACCTTGGATTATCACTTTCCAAATCCGTCAGCACAAATTGATTTAGGCCACAGTTAATATCTAATCCAGCCATCACTGCAAACATAACTGACCACTCATCAAGATATTAAGGTTACACCTGCTCATGGCTGTCTTGGAGCTGTTGAGTTGTATTACAAAGCATCATTAGCACCAGCCTTATGATGCACCCCCTCAAAACAAAACAAATCCAACAAAACTGTGTAATTTAACATGTTTAAAAGATCCGCTGTCTTTACATAACCCTGCTGAGATCCAGCACAAGGATTAAAATGCTTCAATTTTTTGCCTAAAATCTTGAATTCTCAGTCAATAAATCTGAAAAGAAATGTACTTATTCAGCTGTTTAAGCCTTTTTCAAGAGGAAAGGGGCACAGAAAGAGTTAGATATTGATCACAGTAGCTGTGGATCTGTAAATAATTTTAAAGCCAAAATAATATGCACACCTACATTTTTTTGTTTGTTGGTTTGTTTGTTGATTTTAACCTATAAGATTAAACAAAAGACCATATATTTTGATATGGCTAAAATCTGACATCTAAAAACATTTGCAAGATCTCCTAAGAAACACATGACTGAATAGGTATTCATGATTTTTAAAAAATTATAGGAAACAAAACTAATGAAAAATGTGTTTAGATATGAGGAATTATGCATTTATTTTTATTTGTGTCTGAAAAAAAATGTCTGACTAGTTTTTCTCTGTTATCTGCATTTGCTTCAATTAATAACCCTAAAGTAGAACCTTATAAAACAAAGAAAGATCAAATGTTTTAATCAAAACTCCTTGTTGTCAGGTATCACATGTTAAATTTTAATTAAACAAGATTTATGTTATGATGTTTAACATAGGAGATAAGTTTAAAGTGTTGGCTTTCAGATGATAAAATGTGATACTAAAGTTAATTTAAAGACCAAAGTTATTAAAACTACTGAAGTATAAATTGCAGATGTGGTGAAATGGCCATACCTTCACCCTTTAAAGCCAAATCTATCATATTTGAGACTTGAATTTTTGAGACCTCTGCATCATCAATGTGATATTTTCGCTCTTGAGAACCCGACTTAAAAAATCAGAAATATGTAGAAAAACAGAAAATGTATAAAAGGTTATACGGAAATGCCTAATGTATCAAAATTATGCAAATAATGATCAAATTTAATTTATACAAAATTTATGTTTTTTGTTTAATAATTTTTCATAGAATTCAATGACGACTCTTATATTAAGAAATCTGAATTTTCTGTCAATTATTTAATGATTTGGGCTTTAAAAGGTTAACAACTGTTTCCAAATATCATGTACTTAAGTATTTATAGACTAAACCAGTATAACCAAATACAAATAGCCAAAGCAATGTATGGAGTAAGCTAAATGCAGTTCTGATGCAAATATACAATGAATTCTGCATTTTATCCACATATTTCATCCTTAGGAAGAGTTTCAATAACCTTTCAAAGAGGAATATCTTTTTGTGTTGAAATCTGAAGTACAGCACCAACAGTTTTAACAAAGAGTTAAAACTTAACTGTTCTAACAGCAATTAAGAAACTGCTTTGGTTTTATATAGGTAACATCGTAACTATATAGTTTTTAACACCATCTACATAATCTTGCAGGAGTCCTTAAGATAATTTGACCCCATTAGAGACTTATTTGAGCATTTTTCAAATATATTAGTGAAGTGAAAAAAATTTTCTTTGTAACAATTTGTTTATGTTGTTTTTATTAAACTTAACTACACTTGATATACACACACACATATACATATATATATATATTCAGATGGTTTTTGTCTTATACTGAAAATAGAGCATAGGCCATAGTGTTGCTGAGTGTTGTAGCATCTTAGCTGTTGGTAAAGAGCTCAGCACTTTCCTAATGGGTGTAGTATTAAAGAGATTTGGAGCTTATGGCTGTATCCCTCTCTCAAGCCTGTAATGGATTTAATGCTGCAAAGGGTCACTCTCTCTTATACCTTGTCCTTATTTATGTGTTGATTTTCATAACCTATATGAAATAAATCTTCAGTGTCTGTTAAAAGCTCTCTTTTTTTATCATCTTTTGTCACTTAGAATAATACTCTAAAGCAGGGAGTTCTGCATTATGACACAACTTTTTCTAGATTAATCATTTATATAAAAATAAAAAGTAAAAGTGCAAACACAAAAGCAATGTGCAAAATGTTCATCCTATAAAGTAAATGTACAAAAAAAGTAAATTGTTAAACTTTGTTTATTACTTGTCCTTTACAGGCAAAGTCATAAAGCTTTTGTTTAAGTAAAAAACAGTTCAAACAGCTCTTTAGATTGTTTTTGTTAATGTTATTTTCTTCTTCAATATGAAGCTCCATGTTTGCAATCAAAGATTTATCCAAACATTTGTGTGGATTTTTATTATATTTGTCTGCTATGATAATAAAAAGCAAGCATATATCTACAATTACTGCCTTTATAAAAATGTAATTTTGTAAGTTATTACTGATTGCAGTGATGAAAAGCTCTTTAAACTGGTTTAAAAGAATAATTTCTTTAGGGTTTTTTATTACCAAGGAAAAAAAACATCCATGTCAGACATTATTCGTAGTTTTAATGTTTTTATTCACTCCTAATATTAATTGTTTGAGTGAAAATACTTACATATATTTAAAAAAAAAAATTAATTGAACAAAAAAATTAATTACTAATTTGCCTTTGTTAAATGTTTCCATTAAACAACGTTCCCTCCTCAAGATGGTACATTGTTTCATATTTAATGTGGCTGTTAGTAATAAACTACCAGAAAAAAACAACAAAACTCTTGGCCTAACATTTAGAACAGGTTTTTAAGCAAACTGTGCCCCCTGGTGGAGATATAGTGAAGCTATTTATGTCCAGTGATTTTATTTATTTATTTTAATTACTTGTTTAAAGAAGATATCACTAGCTTAAATAATATAGGACAAAGTAAATATAAAAAATTTAAGTAAGTTTTATACATAATTAATTGTAAAATAGCCAACCTTGACAAAAGAGTGAAATATTGGGAGGGATATAAGGAAATAAGATTAAGTTAAGTGTTTTTTCACTTCAACTGATTTTATTTTTACAAATAAAAAGACTTCACAAAGTATTTCCAAGAAACTTGTTTTCACATATAAAATGCATTTTAATTTTTTTGTCATCAGTGCCAAAATGTTTTTGCTAATATGATCAATTAAGAACAAACATCTGAACCTTTGTCATGTGTAAATGCTCTTTAGTCTGGGGAATTGTTATTGTCAATATCTGTTTAACTTCTTGATTTTGAGTGTCATAGCTTTTCAAGCTAAATCCAAAATAAAAAAAAAATGTTTCCAGGTGTAACTTTTCTCAGCACGAAATGTCAAATTCCAAGGATACATTACTAAGAAATGGTTAAAGATTGTTTCCACCTGAGAAACAGCGCTTAAGCGCTGCAAATCTGCAATAACACTTTTTTTGGTTAAAAAAAAAAGAAAAGAAAAAATAAAAGAAGGCTAATGTTGAGGATTACTTGATGGACCAAGAGCTACAAATCCTTATATAGTGTGTTTAAAATTAAAGTTCGGAAAGTATACAAAATGTTAATAAGAAACAGGAGCTGCAGACAGTACCTGCGGGGGTGGGTCAAGTGGCCAAGATACAGTACTTCACCATATTTTTACTTAGATACAGGTATAATATTGCTTTTTACTGTATAACTACAATGATTGACTCATGAATTGTAAGAATGATTGAATCACATTTCTAAATATAGAGTTTAACAATCCCAGCTCAACATAGTAAACATAACGTTCTTAATTATGAATTGAGACAGGACAGCGGAAGTTGTGTTAACTGGAAAAAAAAAAACATGATTTAGAAGGAGGTTGTTTAAAATGCTGACAACTGTGTGCCAGGCAGAGTTTACGTCTTTCTCAATTTCTATGGTAATTTCAGGGTTTTTCTCGACTCAAACCTTGGATTTATTGTACACATTTTGCGGGAGAAACTTTGAAAAACGCTAAGGCAGTCTCACTGGCTGTTAAGGATGACTGTGGTTTTTAGAGGACAAATGTGTGGGCAGAGTGTGATGCTCTCTCACTCTGCCCACAGGAACTCTCTTGCTGAGTGACCGGTAGAGAGGAGGGAACACTGTGACCAGGACATGGCACATTCTGCACCTCCAGCTCCCACATACAGTTCACACCGCTGCGTTCGACATCATTGAGCCCGTAAGAGCAAAAATAACATTAGACGATCTTAAACATGTCAAGTTTGAACTTTGAGAAAACATATTTTCAGTCATTTACCACGATCAAATCAACTTCTACCAAGATTTTTTTTAATCTTTTCAAATAAAAAGGTTCTACTGCTTTAAAATTTAATATAGACATTTTAAAAGAATATTTACAAAGTAAAATCAGGAACTTAATGCTAGTTACGTTTCACTTTAGCTGATTCCTAATCTAGGAATATATTCTCTAATAAAGTACTACTATTTTAACATTGTTGTCTATACAGTACTGAAAAACTGTAGTAAAAATGAATGCACCATTACACTATTATTTGGAGGGATTTGGGAAAAAAAAGTTTTCTTAAGCATATTGGGTTACCGTAACACAACTGCTTAATGTTAGCAGGAGACGACATAAAATAATTGTGTTAAACTAACTAAATATGCTTAAGTAGTGTGACAGCTGTCCCTGCTGTCCCACAGAATTGGTAATGGTTTTCTGTTCTTCCTTAATGTTACTTTACCTATCAATCAGTGCTTAGTTTAGATTTATCT
>JAUZNJ010068276.1:0-26203 GCA_034780135.1 Jordanella pulchra
ATCCGTCCATCCGTCCATCCGTCCATCCATCCATCCATCCATCCATCCATCCATCCATCCATCCATCCATCCATCCACCTCATACTTCACAGCCAGAATGTTTTCTTAATGGTTGCAAATGTCCTTTTCTGAGCTGAATGATGACGCCTCCAACCAGCTTCCACCTGTTTGGTTGTTTCATGGTTTTTCTTTGGGTTAACCGACTCTCCACTTGACATTGTGATATTCATCTTCTCTTTATGTTTCCATGTCATGTTCTAACAGATGCACAGCAACTCTGAATTTTTTCTCAAGGACAAACCATAGAAAAGTCCCCAATTGGATTTCCTTTTTTTTTAGATTTTTTTCCATGAGTTGTGTTCGAGGTGTGATCTTAAAATAAATCAAAGGGTTTGCCTAAACTGTCTTATAAATTATGGATTCATCTATCAGAAGCATCTAAAGGCTTGAAATTATCAGATGTCTTTTCTTTTTTGTGACTTTTTTAAAGACATTGTGTTCTCAGCTTATCTAAATATCTGATTTTAAAGAAAGCAATAAAAACCCTTTTATTCCTGCTTTAAGTGAAGAATATTTTAATAATCTCATCTGGTGTCAAACAGGAAAATTAACATCATGTTCAATGTCAGGCAATCAGGGAGAAAATGTGTCTCTTAATACAGTTTATAAAAATGTAAGCAACATTTTAACATATTGTGGACTTTCTCTCACCTAAATAATTAATTATTCTTAAATAGTTTGACAAAGTCGGTTTTATTTGCATAAAAACAATCCAGAGAACTTATTTGTGTACAATTCACAGACATCACAGAATAAATAAAAGAATAGCATCAATTTTCACCAGGAGACACTGTTTCAGTGTAATATATTTGCTACTGACTAAATATAAACATAATGACTATAAATCTCTGTAATTCTAACTTTAACAGCTTTAATTCTTCTATATCCGTCCGATAACTGTTTATAGTAACATTTATAACAGTAGTTAATAAGAGGACGCTCTTGTGGCCCAAAATAGGACCAAAACTCTGAGTCAAATGATCCCACATCTTCACTGCTTTGAACTGAAAGCTGTTCAGATCAGGTCTGCATCAAGCCTCTGAGGGCCCCTGGTGGTTCAGTCATCACACTGCATCCAGTGAGACGCTGTGTCCTGAGGATATTTCTTCAGCACCGTTTGATCCTTCTGGTTGACACGCCAGTGCTGGCTGCCTTTGAACACGTACACATCGCCGTCCGTCCATGTCACAGCAGCGTCGGTGTTGCTGGGTACACCGTTGAAGAGATGCCCAATAGGTCTGGGGTACGAACGAAGGTCTGTGCGACCAAACTCATCCCAAGGCCAGTATCCAGAACCCTGAATACAGACAAAGGCGTTAATATTATGGCAGAGAAGTTGCAGAATAGTTTAAGGTGATGGAAACGGTGATTCTGTTTCTTACTTTGATAAAGATCAGCCTTTTGTTTTTGGGGAAATACAGAGCAGAGTCGATATTTCCGGGGATGTTTGTCAAAGGTTTTGGGAAGCCTCTGTCCAGTTTGAAACCAGTGTACCTCCACACTTTGTCTCCTGAATGGGGGAAAAAAAAAACAGATGAAAACAATTATGAAAATGTTGCAACATCTACAAGATGGATTTTATTTATTACAAATAAATGTTGGCCAGCAGAAAATAATAAATCCACCTTTCAGGAAATAAGATTTGCCGCTTCGCTGAGAATAAACAGCTGCATCAATGCTTCCTGGCAGCTCCTTCCACAGCGCAGAGATCACAGTGGGAGAGCTGTGACCAGAGCTGGACACCGTCCACACATACTGTCCACTGAAAACATATGTCTTACTTGGTGGAGCTATGTGAACAAAAAGTAAGAAAATACATTTCTAAAGGCTCATAGCTGATAAAAACATAAATTTTATCTTATCTGAAAAATAAATCAGATTGTATCAGAGTCTGTGTACCTAGCATCACTGCATCCAGCTTGGCCTTGCATGGGTCTGGGACAACACCTGGCGGCACAGGATGAGGATTTACAGGAGCAGGACTCTTCTCTGGTTTTCCTAAAAGAATAAATGCAAGTTGTGTCAACAAAACAATCAAAGGTAACTTCAAAGTATGAAACATACGTACATCCTACTTTAGCTTGTTGTTTTTTTTCAAAGCCGAAAAGTAATCTTAAAAGAATGGCTGAACAAAATAAGCCCTGTGTAATGTCTCTTAAAATGTAATGTCTCTGTTTCACATATTCATTGCGATGTTATTTCTGTCTCTGATTCACTATGGTACGTAGAGGCATGGAGAGTTCTCTGTGTCTTGAGGACCTTCTCCCTTTCTGATTAGAACATAACAGAAAAAAAGATGAATAAACAACATCCACAGTAAAGGAAATATGGCTCCATAAAAGTAAACAGACGAAGACGACAGGTTTCTCCTCGGTCATAAAAACAGTCTCTGTGTTTGCAGCAGTTCTTTCACCTAGAATCATTAAACAAGATCAGATTGGGGCTCTATGAACTATCCTGGACAGCCAGGCTGACTTACAGCACGGACGCGGCGAATCAGCCTGAAAGTAGCGGTAGAGTCTGATTTCAAAAGCAGACCAACAGAGTCAGAAGAAACAGTTAAGAAACACTCAAATAATTGTATGTAAGGCCAAAACATTGTTAAAGACAAGTTCTAAAAGAAGACACTTGTTGAAATTACAGCGATATGAGCAGCTCTTTCAGGGCATAATTAAAATATTGCTCCATTGCAGCTGCAACTAGTTTGTGATGGTTACAGACAATCCTTTCTGTGGTCTGTTTTAGACCAGTGAATATTGAGTCTTAACACACTGACTTATTCCCTGTGTTAGTCAGTCTGACTTACCAGGCTTTTAAGGAACGAAACAACTCAAGCTGAGTGAAAAAATCCACAGCTAAGGTCACTAGCATGAGCAGGGAATCAACAGTCGGACCACATAAGCAACTGTGTTAGCATAAAGCTTAGCTTACACATGCAGAAAATGCTGCTTTTAACAAAACAGTGTCACATGTTATGTGTTCTCTGTTTGTACCATTCCAGATTTGTGCATCGTCTGTTTAGGAAATACATGACCTTCTTAGAGAAGAAATAACTAACTGAAAAAAACAAATAGGTACAGTTTTTGTACCATTGCCCTTCTTGAGAGATAACTGTTCCAAATTTAGAAAATAGCTCATCTCTCTGCATTCTAGCTCTAGAAAGAAAACCCTTGTCTTCATTATTTGCTGCTCTTGCATGACTCAGTCTTTGTGTATGCCAAGTGTTTCACGCCATCTTTCAATAGGCATATTACTGTAGTTTAGTTTAATATTATTCAACATTTATTCAACCAGTACTGCAGCTACCTAGGTAAACAAGAACCAGGGCTATGTATGGACATTTTGCAGGTGCTGATGCCTTCAGGGAAAATCCAGGAGGTTCTCTGTGTCGGGGGCTTGCTCACTCCCTGCTGGCTGCTTGGTGGGGTTTGGATCGACTGGCTCTGTCAGGGCTCTGCTGTGGGCCAGTGTGTGCCCTTGGGTCTCCTGTTCCTGAAGTACAGCTAAGTGTTTATGAGTAAAACACTGAGTAATTATGTGGGGGGAAAGGGGGACTTACAGTATCTTGCTAATTAAAGCTAAGATTATGTAGTGTGTTGTTAGGGGGGGCATGGTGACACATGCCTAACATGCTCATTAGAAATGGTAACGTCTCCCTGAATACCTGCAGAATTATAATCATTTAAAATCCTAGTTTTAATCTCAAGCTGTTATTTGCCTCAGTTTTAAACCATGTTGGAAATATCACCTGGAAAAGTAATGATAAAAAGTTATAGTTACAAGCTACTTCTTCCAACAAATAATTCAGTTGGTAGCTCAGTTTCTGTACTAAACAAACTAATTAATTACGAGAGGTCTGGACATTGACTTGATGACTGGACTCAGGTCAGACTCAAGTCACTGATTTTCATTAGTTATAGTAAAAAAAATGTAAAATGTAGAATAAAAGCAATGAAAACATTACATTGATTCAGGTTGTTTGTTTTTTATCATCATATCGTAGTTCATTATGATATGTTAACGAATGGAAATCTAATGCATATGACTTGGACTCAAATTGGAAGTCGTTAATCTTGAGACTTGTCAAGGAATGACTTAGTCCCATTTCTGTTAGTAAATAGGCAAAGTGATCATGCTGTGATGTTTTATGATCAGCAGTACCAACTGTACCGTACAAAGCTTGGATCCCTCTGATATCATCTGGATGCAGCTTGAAGTTAGAGCTGTAGCCAACATATATGGGTGCCATCAGTGCGTTGTAGTACTGCGAGTGACCCAGACCGAGAGCGTGACCGATCTCATGAGCGGCCACAATCCTCAGGTTGGACCCGGAGCTCTTCCCTTCTGTCCACAGTTCGTCTTCATCAAAGTGTACAATGCCTGACTCAGGAGCATCTGCGTGTGCTAAAACATGACCTGTGGGGGAAGAAAGAATCTCCTCTCATGCTTCAAATATCACCTTAAAGCAGATGTTTGTGCATTGAAGACTGGTGACATCTAGAGGCGATCTTGAGTTTCTCTTACCTCTTCCGTCAAACGGCACCGGGCATGACTTGTCTTTTCTGTGAAAGGATATTTTTATATCTGCCCTGCCTTGATATAACTCCCTGAACTTCAAAGATGACACGTCGCTCCAGTACTTGAAAGCGTTCTGGATGGCCTGTCGAGTCTTTGACTGACCCAGGTCAGGTGTGTAGTTGTAAATCCGGTACGTCAGCATCTTTTTACGCCAGTAACCTGTTCAGTGAGGACCATGGTAAATCTGCTCACATTTCATCGGCCTGAGGAACTTGTTATTAAGGAAAGAAACCCACCCATGACTCTGTATTTGAGAGAATTATTAGTGAAGAAATCTTCTACACCGCACCGAGGTTTCCGCATCATTTCTAGTGTGGCTGATTCCAGGCTTCCTGATACTTGAAGGTTGGATGCTTTCTGAAAGATCCTGAAACCCACAGGAAACACGAGAGAAATGTGTCGTTAAGTTCAGTATAGAATCAATGACAAGGATCTCAGTCTGTTTCAGCGTTACCTTAGAGCCTCCTCTATGGTTTCAGGGGGAGGGTTGGGTTGTGTGCTGTCCAGTGGGATGTGCAGGTAGCCAAACCTCTTTAAATATGCCTTAAAAACAGTTTAACACCAAAAGGTATTGAGCTCTGCTTATCTTACCGTTATTGGTTACAGTGCTGTACCCACTGCTACATTACAATCACATCCTTTGATGAATTTTGTTAAAATTCAAAGCTAGATCAACAGTCAAGGTAAAAAATACACAAAACATTTCTTAGATATAAATCAGAATGTCATTTGCACTATGTCATTTTGCATTTTGCACTACATCACTATGCCCACTCTGTTACTTCCATATTTTATCTTTTATAGCCACAGTGTTAGATATTTTTATTATTTTATTTATCCTATATCATATGTTATATGTTTCATTATCTTTTTATGTTGCACGACTGTACCATAAAAAATTCCTAGTTTGTGAACTCCTTCACTAACAATGGCAATAAACCCTATTCTGATTCTGATTCTGAGAACAGAACAAAAAGTCTTTAAAAAACAAATTTTTCTGAAACTTTAACTGTAATATTAGGGCCACTCGTGTCTCTACCAGCTTTGCAACTGAAGATATTGTTATTGCTGCACTTTTTTGTTTGCAAAACAGCTAAATCTCTGTACAATAGTACAATGTGGCTGTTCGGTTAGCATTTTGCATGTAGGCCAGTTTTATTCTCATGTAAGGAGACCACTGTCAATAAAAGGCCTGCTGTGACCTCATGCCTCACAGTACACTGCAAACTGTACTTCACACGGCTGAGCTGCAGGACTAACACACTAAAAAGGATCTATGAGAAAATGTCTTAAAATAAGTGTATTATTGTAGGTAAATAAAGGGGTTTTCCAGCTGAGAGAGTATTTCATCCTGAATGTAACTTATTCCATTGGTAAAGAGTCTAACTTACCTGCCCAATACCTACTTAGATTCCAGGTAGTTGTCGTGTCAATGGAAACGCTCATTTGAGCTGCAGGAATCTGCACCTGCTCCACGGTCACTTTGTTCTCCTGACTGTTTGTGAGGAACAACCTCCTTGTCAGTAAATGACGGTTTGAACAGCTCTGTGAGATGTTTAACCCTCAGGATATAAACAAGCCCTTTTTAAACTTTTGACCACTTTATCTTTTTAATTATCTTACTTTAAAATATTACTGTAAATTGAGCCAAAAAATCGACCCATCAACTGTCCACATCAGTACACTGCATAAGACCCTGTTCCTTGTTTTACAGATGTTTAAAGTATGTCATCCTAAAATCATTAGAATCAAACAAAAGTTGTGCTGTTTTGATTTGTAAGCCATCACCTTTTACTGTTTCTAAAGTTATTTTCCAGCACCGCCGTGTTTTCTTTGTTCTTACCAATGCTTCACTGAGGTCCTTGTTGCTCCAAGCAATAGATGAGGCTGCTGTTAGGAGAAGAATAACAACCATAAACTCCAGTCTGAGGTCCATTTTTTGTTTTCTCATCTCTGAGAGAAAAGAAAAAAGTTGCAAATAAATGAAGCAAGTTTCCAATTTTAGATTTTGTATTAATGCTCTTTGGTTCTGATCATAGCCACAGTCATCCTCTGTAAATTAGGCCTTTTCCATCTGTGCTGGAGCTGGTTAGTTTGGGGACTGGGTTTTTATACTGCGTATTTGTTGCGGACATGCCTCCCAACCACACAATAAAACCTTGACAAGGAATGTGACCAGTGGAGAAAGGAAAAGAACCGGCTCATTTCAGACACTAACTGCATGATCATGACTTTGCCCACCATCATTTTGAGCCCCTTGAAATGTGTAAAAATAAACTCCCCACAGACGTGTTGCTTGCTTCAAAGGGAGCAAATGAATTTTCGGATTAGGGTTGTTGAAAAAGGAGAATTTAGCTTCTTGTCCGAATTGAAATGTACCGAGGTTTATATGGAAGACCAGTAACATGTTAGTGATACTAAACTGGGATCATTTGAAAAGACCTCCACATGTGTGAACCCGAATGGTTGCGTAAATTAGTTTTATATTTACATGTTTGGAGCTTATTCCTCAGAATCAGAATTATTTTGTTTGTTTGTTTCATTGTTTTTAGTTTTCAAAAAAACAAGTGACCATATATCCCCTAGAGGGACAATATGACATGCTTGTTATTTTGTTCCTTCATGTAGGAGCACATTCAAGAAAAACCAGCGACGCCTCCAAGTAACCATTGCAACAAATCAGTGTCAGAGGATGTCTCCTTTTCCTTCAGGGTCATTGAGAAACAATGGCACATAAAATCTAAGTGAAGAGAAAGACTCACATCTGGTTTGTCTGACCCTCTTTAAAAAGTAAGGTTGATGTGAATGAAAAACACACAATTTTGTGGCTCTGAGGGTTTTCATCTTCCTGTTAAGTAGCAGAAGGTTTTATTTCTATTTGGTGGGTCTTATGAAGATCTAATTCCAGCTATAAATTGTAGTGTGAATGAGGAATTCTGCATTTAGCAAATAGTAAACCTGCAAGTGGTAGGCAGCTCCTTTCAGACCAAACCTTCAGCTGATTTTTTTCACATGAACTTTTTGTGTTTATGTTGTGTTAAACTCAGCGGTCCTACATTCTGTTAACGTACTATTTCAAATAGTGTCATTAAAGACACTGTATTGGAATCACAGTGGGTCAGAAAACAGTAATACTGTACATCTCTTCCTCTTTACGCTGATGATATTGTGTTTAAAAGGCCTTTACTGTGCAAAATCCTGTGTTTTAAGCTTTTATCTATGTTAGTGTGCTACTCTTTCACCAACATCAATGCGACGTTCACTTGATTCATGCATGTCTGTGTAATCCTCCGGAATTCTGCAGCAGTCCCTCCCTGTCCTGGAAAACAAGGGGCCGAGATAGATTAACATAGAACTGTCATAGCCCTCCTTCTCCAGGAAGTACCTGCCTTGACTGTGCCACGCCTACCCAGTAAATAACGGGAAGCAGAGTGCGACCAATTCTGCTCAAAGTTGAGAAGAAGTGGCTCCTTTAGCATCTAATCTGCACGGTGACAGCAACTGTTCTTTTTTAAGCTACTGTCCAATTTCTGTTTTGTTTTTTCTTTTTGTCTGGAATATTGTTCAGGCTTTCTAAAGAAGAACGTATTTCACAGAGGTTACAGCGTAGCTATAAAATGGTTGAGAACAAATAAACACTTAGTTATATGAAAGGAAATATATAATCACGTATAAAAGAGGAATCTGAAAGGCAAAAAAGCAGCAGCGACAACGTGTTTCTGATTTCACTGTCAAATGGAAGTCTATTTGTACCAAAGTGAAGACATTTTGCTGACCCGCACTTTGGTCTATTTTGTTTGTTTTTTTGCTGTTGTTTCGGTTTAGGATTAAGTTTAGATTCATGCTAGGTTTAGGTTTGCACTGCTAATGGGTATGGTTAGAGTTTCTGTTAGGGTTAGGGCATAGGTAGAATGAAAATCACTGGAAGTCAGTGGGAGTCAACACATGGTCACCCCCCCTCTGAAGACCCTCGGGCCTCATGGAGACCAAAGTCCCATCCTAATGTCGCTGGTTGGGGTAAATGTCAGAGTTAAACATGCTGGAAATTAAATAAATGTCAGTCAATTTAAAGTCATAATATTGGTAGAAACACAGACTTGGTTGTGTGTTCTTGTATTTGATACAACGTGGGGTCTGTTTTCTGGAAACATATCATGTTGTGGGGACCGACTACTCCTTGTGGGGCCTGAGGCCTGGACCCCATGCAGGGAATGGCTGTTTTTGGGGTCAGAGGTGGTGTTTAGGACCAAGGTGCTACCTGAGATACCTGCAGCTTTCCATGAAGAATAATCATCTTTTAGTTTCTTTGAATGTTTGCAGCTGATATTACTTTATCATGATTTGGAAACTGAAGGTTTCTTCCATAAGTTATGCTAAATTAGACTTTTTCATTCACGTAGTTTATAATGTAAAGTTTGAACAGCTACTTAGTATATACCTCATATTTCTTGGTGTAAAATCACCTTTAATCTTTTTGTTTTGGTTCTACATCCAGGCTCTGAGATTTGATTTCCATATAATCAGAGTTAAGATGGTTGAGGTTAACAACTGCAGGTAAGATACTGACTGCTCATTATCTCTAAAAACGACCGCCCTTAGTGTACTGAAGCCATCTCTTTAAGTTAACTGCAATCATAAGAGCGAGGGAAATGGCAGCATTCATGTGATGCCTTTCTATTCTTGTTGACCACTCGGGGCTTTACAACACGAACCGCAACTACCCACTGGCACACACATAGACGCACAGCTTTTCACTCAACTCACACTGTGAACCATTTTTTAAAAACTCAGTCACTTCATTAGAAACACTCTGCTGGAAAATATTCAGACTCTAATCTCTGTTTGCTTCTACTTGATTTGTATTTAAATGAATAGAATAATCAATGACCCACTGGAATAATGTAATGAAGGAACAAATCCAAAGACTCTGCACCAGGTTAGCCCCCCCCCCCCCGTCCGTCAGTGAACGTGACGTCAAAAAGCAGCCCTTATGTTAGCCCTTACCGCTAACATAAAGAACTTTGAAGGACAGAAGGACCACCCAGTCTGATGACTTTTAATGTCAGGTGAAGCCGTACAGCATTTCAATCAATCAACAACTGATTGATTCAACCACTTTAATTCAGTGTTGCTTAACCTGTTGACTTGAAAACAAGTTGTGTTAATGCAGAGGTGCCAGTGTTGTGGCTGCCAACAGCAGGTCAGGCTATCACTACTGCAGCTAACTTAGAGATACCTTCGGTACACCACACACTCAGAAAAAAGGTACCCAATTACACCTTTAAGGGTCCAAAGGCTTGTTACTGGGGTGCTACCCTCAAAGGTGCTACTACCATTCTACTTTGGGTACTTATCACTACCCTTATAGATTATTGTACCTTTGGTGACAATCTTGTACCCTTTTAGATCTCTGGCAGTAAGTCCACCCAGGACAGGACGCCAGTCTGTCACAGGGCAACACATAGACACAAAAAGATGTACAATCATGCACACAGACTCACACCAAAGGACAATTGAGAGATTCCAATTAAGCTAACAGTCATGGTTTCGGACTGTGGGAAGAAGCCGGAGTACCCGGAGAGAACCCACGCATGCACGGAGAGAACATGCAAGAAAGGTTATTTCTGTTCTAAAAAACTGACCCAAAGATTTCTTTTGATGTCTAAATAAAGACTAAAAACGGTTTTATTGTCTTATAAAATAGGCAAGAAAAGCCTGACTTTAAATGTCTGAGCTTGGATTAAATTTTATTGCATCTTTTCAAGCAGAATAAGGGAACTGACTGACTGATAGTAAAATAAAAGGAAATCTATGCATATCCAGTGTTTGAAGAACCCTCCGACAGAGGAGTGTAAACTGTAGCTTTACAAAGAAAAGCAGAAAAACTAGCAAACATCCCATTCTGGTTAAAGACCCTCATTTAGTGGTCAACTTGTTTTCACACCATCGGTTCCAGGATGGAAAGGTGGAAGAATGATTTCTGAAGCATAAAAGGTTCTCATGTCAGAAGATTGTAGGACCAAGTCTGAAGAGATGCAAAATATAAGCACTGAAAGAAATGTAAAAGCAATATTGCTAAATATTTCAATAACATCTGAGGAAAGTGAAGATTCATCTGAAATGGCAAATATTTTATCAACATGCAACATTTGCAAACTACTTCATCAAAGCCGGGCTTTGCCATCCGACTGCTTTAAGTCAACGTTTCAGACATACTGTTCGGCTCTAGTCTCTGGATATTTTCTGTACAGATTTCTATAGTCTCTATTCAGTGATTGAAAACATTTTAATGTTGCATTTCTGAATGTGTCAGTGATATTTTGTCTTCAAAATGACAAAGTGAACATCTGTTTATCCGTGTCTATGTTGATCTCCTCCATTGAACCAGTTTGGAGGGTTTCCTTCTCTTCACTCTCAGCCGGAGGAATCTTCATGCTACTTTCTAAATCCACTTTTAAAAGTCTTGGCTTCAATGCTAAATATTAAAGATGCTCATATTTAAAGGTAAAATTTACAGAATGAGTGAGAAAATGTTTTAATGAGTTAAATAAAACAGCACGCGGGTTTCTACATTTTCAGAAGTCAGTGAAGGATTGTGTGACGTAGGTTCGCTTTATTTTGTCCTGAAACGTCAAACACCATTTAATTCAGGGTTCGGTTGGAGACACTGGTGTGATCAGTCGAGTCTTTAGCAAATATCATGGTGTATTTTGTGACCTAAGTGCTACCAGTTGGACTCAGACTATTTATGTTCATGCTGTTACTGGAACATGTTTGGTCCCAGACTGTTTCTTCCACCAAAATTTTCTCCAAGATGAATTTTCTGTGATGCAATTTTACTCATGAGTTACTATGTTGTAATTTTCTAATAACCTGAATTTTGTGTTTTAATTAGCTGGAAGAGGACCATAATTAAGAGAATTAAACACAGTAGTAAATATATATCTATCTAACCTGCTGTTTCACTTAATGGCATTGATGATGAAAAACTCTTACTAAATGAATCTCTGATCTTAGATGAACAATCATTCTGTCTGGAGATCGTCGTGGTGCCGAGAAAGAAAACAAAAAACAGAAACAAACTTGATTCAAATGAGTGTATTTAATCCACTTTGACCAACAGTTGAGCTCCATGACAGAAAATACGTCTTCAGCTACACGTGTAATACTAGTTGGTAGAAGATGTTCAGTTTCTTCTTTTATGGTGGATTTATTGACGTGAAGAACAAAACCACACCTCCCAGTAAGCTTAGGTTTTCCAGTGTCTCCGACCTGCTGGTCACAGCAACGCCCAGCTTACAAACTGTGGAGAGTAAAACTAAAACATGAGGACAAAAACACGAATTCATCAGACTGTGGCGACAATGACCGGCGGTTTAATCAGTGACAAACACCATCAAAAAAGGAGAAAAACTACATTTTTGTTCTTTTTTTTCATGTGGGTTCAGACGGCATAAAAAGTACAAAATGGAAAAAACACGAAACAAATCATGATCTGTTTAAAAGTTAGAAAGTACATCGGTACACAGGTCAGAAAGTCAAACTGAAGCCAGGTGTGACGTCTGCTGCGTCCTCAGAGCTGTGTTCACCACCATCATTCATGCTGAACGTCCCTTCCTGTTTCCGTACAGGTTCAGTCCGTCGGCGCCGCTCCGTTCAGGACTCGCGCTCCAGCTGCTCCAGCTGCTCCAGCTCTTCTCGTAAAGCCTCGGCCCGGCCCAGCTTTTCCAGCTGATCCTTGGTCGGCTGGTTTATTTCCCCAGAGTCCACCTTCTGCTGCAGCTCCTCCACCTGTCGCAGCTTCTTTTTCAGGTTCTTTATCTTCTTGGCCCTTTCAGCTCCTGCTGCTGGAGACTCATGCGGCGACGACACCGACGTGCTGCTCTGTGCTTTACTGGAACACTCCTCTTTCTCTGAGATGGACACGTTCTCCACGCCGCCGCTCACCAAATCCACCTCCGTCTCGCCGTCCTGCTCCTGATGCTGCTGCTGCTTTCGTTTCTCCTTCCGCTTCATGTTGCGTTTGGCCGTCTTTGACAGGCCGGCCGTCTCGCCGTCCCCACAGCCCGGGATCCTCTGCTGCTGCTGTTTGGGTGGAGCTGCTTCCGACGGGTTCAGGCCTGGAGGCAGGTCAGGTTTGCTCTTGAAAAACTTGACATATTTGTTTTCATACCTGAGACAAAAACAAAAAATCTTTGTGAAAAAGTTTTTCGATTAGGAAATGAATCAAGGATCAAACATCTGCAGATTTTTTACATGTGAAACAACAAACCAGATGCTGCTAATTAAAAACTATTAACTTAAAGTCGTTCCAAGTTTTTTTTCCAAGAATTGTGATTTTTCATTAGATCCGGTAGAATTGATCTTAAATGTAAAACATATTTAAAGGCAAACATTCATTTTATTGTCTTACTTTTATAAAACAACAGGTCAGAAAGTATTAAGTTATCAGGCTCCTCAGAGGCAGCAGTTTTACGAGAAACAAAAACAGTAAAAGTGTTTGTTGCAATAAGATTATTTAAAACCCGCCTGGAATCTTTACAAGATGCATTTGACCAAATGAGATGTGATCCAACAGTATAAAAACGATAAATCCCTGGATTAAAACTGGACGTCAGAATGGCAAACATGGCTGAATCAAACAATGACAGAGTTAATTCCTTCCTTAAAGGGCAGGCATCGTGTTTAAATGTTATTTTTCACATTGAAATCGTTCAGCTGTGGTCAACATGAAGGGGAACCTCCACCCTCAGGGATGCGAATCGTTCGGCTCCTCCTCGTTCTGCCTTCTTTGTAGAGATACGATTATCTACCACTGCAGAAACTAAGGAACAGTGCAACGACTTCTGTTGGTCAAAACACCCAAAAACTAAACATTTTGAGCTTCGGCTCCTGTAATACAAACAACAGATCAGCAAAGTAAGTGGGACGAATCATTTCCACAGCAAATACCGTCATATTAATGATCAGATACTAAGTTCTACTTTGGTTTATAAAAAGAAAATGTATTTATGGACTAAAGAAGTAGCTTAGTGTGACACGTCTCCTATAAGGACAAACATAAAAGTTACACAAAGTTTAAGGAAGAGCCTGTAGTTTATAGCAGGTCTCAGCCTCATTCATAACCAGCCGTGTCATTCAGGAGGTGAGACACTTCCTGGTTTCTACTGGTGTGTAAAAACAGCGTATAATTACTGTGTGTAAAGCACTTACACAGGGACCTCCTCCTGAGGAACGTAGCCATCCTTCACCCTCCTCGGCTTCCTCCATGTCCCATCGGGTCGCTGAGTTGCAGCTATGTATTTCCCTGAGAAATAAAAAGTGACAGGAAGAGGATTCAGAGTCAGACAGAGCTCAGGCTGCCCTCTAGTGGAGCTGTAAGGAAATCACACTGTTTTTATGTTGTGTTAAAATGTTGTGTTTACAGTTTTCTTTCTCTTGCTGGCTGTTTACACAGCAGTCATTTATAAATTTGTTTATTAAAGAGATAAAACATCTGTTCAGAGAACAACCCCCCTCGTTAAATCATGAATTAACTGTGATTAAAGACATTTTTCTATCTCCTAATATTAATTAATTTCACATCATTGTGGTTTTATACATTTGAAAAGATTCAAACTGTAAAAGTAAACTGCTTCATTACACTGTTTATAATAGTTTATTATTTTAGCAGATAACATTCCTTTAAAATCTAAATTCTTTATGTTGAAGGACCAGAAAAAATATAGTCTAATTTTAGATGGATAAATGGGAAATAATTTATTGAATATGTGTCACTTTAATGTAGCACTGGGTAATATGGTTTAAAACTTTAATCTGTTTTTTCTTTCTGCTGCCAAATCCAATAAATCTAATTAGGTTTTTTCTTCACTTTTTCATATTTCATATAAAAAAAAAAAAAAACATTTCACAAATTTGCTTTAAAAAAAAAAAAAAAGCTTTTATTTCAATCGTCGACTCTGGGGGGTGACCTTAATTTAACGGAGAACAAAATTCAAGCTATAAAAAATTCAGTAAAACAATCATGTTACACAACAAGCAATAAAAATAAATAAACCAGACGTTTGCAGTTGTTGGCTTCAAACAGTGAGCTCGTCTCTCAGTTATGAGGAGACATTTTAGAAGAAAAAGTGATGAACATTCATCCCTCTGAGCTATGGAAGCCCAAGGAGGACACTTGAATTTAGAAAAGCTTCATAAACAGAAGATTGGATTAATCGATAGAACCGATTATTTGTTCATCCCTACTTTAATGGCAATAACTAAATAAACTAAATGCAGCATGTTTCTGCTATTAGATGTGAAGTTGTTCTTGGAAAAAAATATTGATGTTCAAACATCAGAATTAGAAGCAAGAACTTCAACAAAACTGTGAAAATGTTAGAAAAATCCAGATTTATGCATCAATAGCTGAGCTCCATCACAATTTTAGTAACTACATCAACTAGACTAAAAACTAAAAAAGAAATGTATATTTTACTCCACCCACTGGTTGTTGTACCTGTTGAACATTGAACAATATTTTAGTTAGAAAGTTCAAAAGGTTTAATCATGGTTTCCAAAATGTCTTTAGCAGGTTTAATTTCAGTAAACTTTTATTGCCTGAAGGTTCCCGGTGCGGAAAAATAGGAGGGATTTGAATTAACATAAAAACAAAGGTTTTTTTTAATAAACCAAAACCAAACTATTAGACTGCTTAGCTTTAAAACAAATAACCGAGCGATGAAAGTTTACAGCCTGATGGAAACTCGCCTCACCTCCAACAGTATCTACAGGTAGCTTCCTGTATCTAAGCATCTGAAGTAAAACCGGTGTGTTAAAATCATCCTGTCATTTTTAAGGAAAAGGATGATTAATACAAGATGGGGAAAAAATTAAATTAAAATATAACCAATAAAAGTCCCTACTATCAATTCCCAACTAAGCAAAGGTAGATTAAAAGTCCACTTGGAAATAGGTTGCAGCATAGGCCAAGTTTCACTATGAATGAACGTATTTCTCATGAACTTTTGTTCATTTTCCAGTTTAAAGTTTACATGGTTAACATTAATACAGAGCGGTAGCAACCAGCTAACTAGCTGTGGAGATAGCCTGATAGTTAGCAGCTGAGCTAACACTGTGCCTTAGATTTAAGTTAAACTGGTTCTTTGATATCAAACACTCTGTCGCAAGAAAACAGGTCGAGGAGAGACCCCGTTTCTGCTCAACGAAAACTATTTGTTTTTAACGCGGACAAATGTTTGCCACAAGCAATAGCCTTACCAGACTCATCTGTCACATAGGGGGTTGCCATTTTGATGGGGAATGATCCTCCGCGGTTCTTGTTCGGTTTACCAAACCCCGATCTGTATCCCGGGAAATATTCTTACACTGGTCGACCCCACAGAGCAGCAACGAAGGCTACCGCTTTTTTACCATTTGCTTTAAAATTGTTCTTCCACCTGGTATGAAAGCGGTCATGGCAACTGCAACACACAGTTATTGGAAGCTCATACGGCAGATGCTCAAACACGAACCAAGCGAACCCGCCTCTTCTTTACTTTGTTTCATAGCAGATTGCGACTATGACTTTAAGGAGCACACCGCCCCCTGCTGTATCGGAGTTTGTAGCACCAATCACGCTCGATGGGATTAGGTGATTAAATAATATAAACACTATTCATCTTAAATATCTCTATATCTTTGAGATTTTACACAACAGCTTTTTGTGTTTTCTTTACTCTCTCTCCTTCTGCTTTAATCAACTCTCCAGCAGTCATTTTCTTCCTTGGAGCCTTATCTTTTTATTAAGTCTCATCCTAATATTTTAAATGGAGCAAAAGTTATGGCTTTTCAGTCTAAACCTTTATCTGTCTGACTTTTCTCTGATATGAACCGTGTTTTATTTAAGTTTATATCATCAAACGGTCTGAAAACACTCTCCCCTCTGCTGTTATTTTGAGGCACATTCCTGAGGTTAATGGATTTATGTACGCTATCATATTTCCTTCCACCTTTGTCGATTTCCCCAAATATTTCTTCTTTAATTATGACCTTATTTTATCCCTTAAAATAAAGCTCTATTTCTAGTATTGTTTGTCCTAGTCTTATTGCTATGTTGTCTGACTCCCCCCCCCCCACACCGACTGTTATTAAGCAAAATCCCACACTAATGTTCGCACCTGTAATCAAAATAAAATTTAAAACATCAAATCTTCTGTCAGATTCATATATTGAAAACTGAAGAGCTGCTAAATAATCAAATCAAATCAAAGCCATCTATTCTTACTTCTTTAACACACTGCAGTCCTAAAATATAGAGTGAGTTTGCTGGACTGTCAGTTTAAAGGTTTCTGAGCACATTTCTGTCTTTTATAAATAAATCTTCACTGTCTTAAAAATGTCTTAAGTGCCAATGTCCTCAAAACTGAAGAACGTTTTTTTATTTGTCTTTTGGGAAATTCAAGTCTATAAACAATTCAACTCATATGTAAAAGCAGGGAGAGAAGGACCTCTTGTGGGCAGAGGAGGAACTGCTTCCTTCCTGTTTTATTATTGAAGGAGGAAGAGAAGCAGTTAATTCTCAGCAGCTCAGGATGAAGGTCTGCCAAACTTTGATCGGCTTCTTCTTAATCAGTGAGTTCATTCTTCACTTTTGCTTGTTTTCTCTGTTCCAAGTATTTTCACATTTCAGTTCCTCATAGATCATTTTAAGAAAATACAAATAGGCCTACACCTCACAAACCTACAAAGTCATTAGAAAGTTAAATAGTTCCTCTTTTATTTCAGTGTGAAGTATATGAATCATTTTACATATATATTTATCAAAATAAGACAATTCAGTCTCAGAAAATTAAAAATTTTCATAAAATGCATAAATAATGTTTTAAGAAATCCCCACTGTGGTTCTGCTGGTCTGGTAGTTCAGGTTTGTGACTGTCATCTTCATTGATAGGTCTGTTGTCCTTCATCCATCTCTGGACAACTGTCCTCCATAGGTCCTGCATGGTATTCAGCTCAGGTCATTTTTTATGGCCAACCAAGCGCAGTAACTTCATGCTGTTAGGAATAACTTTTGGTACTTTGGTAATGGCAGTTATGCTACCAAGTCCTGCTGGAAAATGAAATTAGCTTCTCTTGAAGATTGTCTGCAGAAGGAAACATGAACTTATCTATAATTTCCTGGTACATGACGTGTTTACTGTGAAGAGCAGCAAACCCAGTGGACCAACACCAGCAGGTGAAATATTATCCCCCATCATTGATGACAATGGGAACCTCATGTTACCTGAACACAGCATTCTGTGCTCCTCCATTTTTCTTCCAGACTCTGGAATGTTTATTTTTTCAAACTCAAAAGAAAACTTTTCTTTCATCTAAAAAGGGACTTAGGATCACTGAGCAGCAGTTCAACCACTTGTTCAGAATTTTACAGCCCATGTGTGGGTTTTATCTGTGTTTGGCGGATCTATGTTGATTTCAGCCTCAATCTTTGTGAAACTCCCCTAAATTATTTCTGAGTTTTCTTCACAATCCTTTTAGGCTTTGGTTACTACTGCTGCTGATGCAAATTTCCTAAAAAAAAACTTTTCTTTTACTTGAACTTTTAGCGATACCTTTTGGCACAACAATATGTAAAGAACCAGCATTTTTAGTAGTGTCCTATTGTAGCTTCTTCTACTGTGGAGGGTGACGACCATCTTGTCATCTGTCCAGCAGTTTCCCCACGAGCTTGTCGCCTACTGGCTCAGGGTGTGTTCGATTTCACTGGCTGAGTCTTCTAAGGACCCGGTTCTAACTGGACTGGATTCTTCGAGGGCCGTAAAAATAAGGAGGCCGGAGGCTTTCACTGGCCCTCACTCGGCGTATGCTCTGTCGTCTAGCATCCATGACACTTGCTCCACCAATCAGGCAAAGATTGGATGCTGAACTGCTTCCTGCTGTTCTGTTGCTAATTTCACTGTTGACGAGCTTCAGCAGCAGAACCGTGGTCAGAGACATCAGATCTATTGTTCCCTGCACAGATATTGGAATATGTCCTTAAATATCAGCCAAACGGTTTAAAACAGTCACAGAATAAACCCTATGAATAAACCAAACATTAACCTTTAAATATTATATATTTTCATTAATTTCAGACAAAACTATTCACTTACCTTTATTTTATTAAACTGCAGTTACAATATTCACCAGTGTTTGTCACCATTTCTCATTTCCTCTGAGCATGAAGCAGCCGGCTGGCTTGGCCTCGCAATGAATCATGGGAAACCCAATGTCATGATGGGTTTAAGCTGTTTAGCCCACATGCAGGAACACCATGACAGGAGAGAGTAATAAGAAGCAAACGTTTATTTAGAGAGCTTAAGGCGACTGGAGTGCCCGAGTGGCGGGATCCAGGAAGCACCGGCTGGTGCAGCAACTGCAATCACTGAGGGAGGAAAACAAGATGGTGAGTTCAAGCTCCGTGGGAACGGAGAGCACTGGCTGGAATAGAGCGGGTTCCTTACGTGAACTTGGAGGAAGAAACCTCTGGGGGGTTCGACTGGGTGATCCGGGTTTGAGCTTAATTAGTGATCCGAGGTGAAGGAGCGGTGAGGGGACGGACAAGCAGAGCCAGACCAGACGGAGAGCCAGAGGAGTTCGGTGGATTTTGTCAGATGGTAAACGAGCCAAGGTCTCAGAGAAGCAAGGGACTGTCTGGAACAGGGAAACGGGCAACCAGTGGGCAACACCCACGGCGTTACGAGGAAGGTGAATCACAGAGAGAGCCAGGAGCTGACGGCCATCCAGGCCTCCGGAAGTTCCTGAAGGCAACGAGGAGAAGGACACAGGAGGACTAGTTTCCAGCAGAAACCACAACGAGATAATCACAAGAGAAGTCAACACCAGGAGGCCCAGTGATACCAAAGTTGGCATAACACGCGGCGCAATCTGACTGGAAGCTCCTTTTATACACCAGATGATAGGGCTTGATAGATGACAGCTGTGCGGCAACCACCGCGAAAGCTCCCAAACAGAACTAGGAGAACCCGGAATCATGACAGTGCCCCCCCCTCAACGGCCGCCACCTGGCGGCCCAGAAGACCCAGAGGGCAGCGAAGAACGGTAATCGGTAATCAAGGTAGGGTCGAGAATGAAAGAGCCAGGAACCCAGGAACGGTCCTCCGGACCGTAGCCCTCCCAGTCGACGAGGTACTGCCAGCCACGACCTCGCAGACGGGAGTCCACGATCCGGCAGACGGAGTAAGCAGGATGACCATCAATTTCACGGGGGGGGTGGAAGATGGTCAGCAGGAGGGCAGAGGGCACTGGTCTGGACAGGTTTAAGTTGGGAAACATGAAAGGTAGGGTGAACTCGGAGAGAGGCAGGCAGACGGAGACGGACAGCTGAAGGGCTGATGACTGATTCTATGGGGAAAGGGCCAATGAAGTGGGGAGAAAGTTTCTTGGATATGGATTTGAGGGGAATGTCGCGGGAAGAGAGCCACACCTGCCTACCCGGGGAGTAGATGGGAGCCTGTCTTCTCCTGCGATCAGCCAGGATTTTGTTTTGGGCAGCGGTGCGGTTAAGACTTTGGATGGTGGACCTCCAGACTCTCTGACAGCGACGGATGTGGTGATAAACGGATGTGACAGAGATGTTTTTCTCATCAGAGGAGAGGAGAGGAGGTTGGTACCCGATGGAGGATTCAAATGGCGAGTATCCGGTCGCAGATGAAACGTGGCTGTTGTGAGAGTATTCTACCCATGGGAGGAACTGGGCCCAGTCTGTGGGGTTGGATGAGGTGAAACACCGGAGAGTAGACTCTAGCTCTTGGTTGAGACGCTCCGTCTGGCCGTTAGATTGAGGATGGAACCCAGATGTGAGAGAGACGGAAGCACCTAGGGCGGCACAGAAGGCCTTCCATACTTTTGAGGTGAACTGGGGGCCTCGGTCCGAAAGAATATCAGCGGGGATGCCATGGAGCCTGAAAACATGTTTAACAAGAAGTTGAGCGGTCTGAAAGGCAGAAGGAAGCTTACAGAGGGGGATGAGATGGCAGGCCTTGGAAAAACGGTCAATGATTGTGAGGATAGTAGTAATGCCCTTGGAAGATGGTAAGCCAGTAACAAAATCAATGGAAATGTGGGACCAGGGTCGCTTGGGAACAGGGAGAGGTTGCAGAAGGCCGGATGGAGGGAGATGAGAAGACTTATTTCGGGAACAGATGGTGCAAGCCTGAACGTACTCCGTGACGTCCTTGTGGACAGACGGCCACCAGAACCTTCTGTTGACCAGAGCGATGGTACGGCTGATTCCAGGGTGTGCTGAGAATTTTGAGGCATGAATCCAATGGAGGAACCGTGAACGAACAGCTGTAGGAACGAAGATTCTATCAGGTGGACAGGCTTCAGGAGTCGGTTCAGAAGCTTGGGCATGTCGAATGAGATCCTCAATCTCCCAGGTTACGGTGGCTACGGAACAACTGTGGGGAAGAATGGATGCAGGGACCTTATCTGAGTCGTCGGGAGAGTAGAGGCGAGAGAGAGCGTCTGGCTTGATGTTACGGGACCCTGGACGGTATGATATGGACAGGTTAAACCGGGAGAAGAACAGTGACCAGCGAGATTGACTGGGATTTAGTCTGCGGGCTGATTGAATGTATGAAAGATTTTTATGATCTGTCCCAACCTGCACGGGAGATTCGGAACACTCCAGCCAGTGTCTCCACTCCTCCAGAGCAAGCTTTATGGCCAACAACTCGCGATCTCCCACGTCATAATTTTTTTCTGCTGAGGTGAGCCTGCAAGAGAAAAAGGCACAAGGATTTATTTTGTGGTCTTTGGAGGATACCTGGGAGAGGACAGCTCCCACGCCGGTGTCCGATGCGTCGACCTCCAGAATGAATTTCTTGAAGGGATCTGGCTGAATGAGCACGGGGGCGTTAGCGAACAGAGTCTTGAGTCGAGAAAAGGCCGATTCGGCTTCCTGAGTTCCTGAGTTAATGCAGTAAGGGGAGCAACAGTTTGACTGTAGTTCCTGATAAATCTCTGGTAGAAGTTGGCGAAGCCTAAAAAGCGTTGGAGCTGTTTCCTAGTCTGTGGAGTGGGCCAGTCCAGAACGGCTCGAATCTTTTCTTCATCTGGTCTGACTTGCCCGCCCCCTAAAACAAAACCTAGGAAGGTTACTGAGGTTTAATGAAACTCACACTTCTCCGCTTTGACAAAGAGCTTGTTTTCGAGGAGTCTCTGAAGAACTAAGCGGACGTGTCGAGAATGTTCCTCCTGCGTTTGGGAGTAAATGAGGATGTCATCTAGATACACGAAAACAAACACATTTAAAAAATCTCTGAGAACATCATTGACAAGAGCTTGGAAGCAAGCGGGGGCATTAGACAGACCAAAAGGCATGACGCAATATTCAAATTGCCCGATAGGGGTCTTGAACGCAGTCTTCCACTCATCTCCTTGACGGATGCGCAGTAGATGGTAGGCATTTCGGAGATCCACTTTAGTGAAAATTGTGGACCCCTGGACAGGTTCGAAAGCAGAAGATAATAGTGGAAGAGGATACTTATTTTTAACTGTAATATTTTTTAACCCCAATAATCAATACAGGGCCTTAGAGATCCATCCTTCTTCCCCATGAAGAAAAACCCGGCTCCCAGGGGAGAGGAGGAAGGACAGATTATGCCTGCAGCAAGGGAATCCCGTATGTATTTTTCCATGGCCTCTCTCTCTGGAAGTGAAAGGTTTAAAGCCGACTGGTGGGTAATGGTGCTCCGGGCAAAAGTTCAATGGAACAATCGTACGGGCGATGAGGAGGAAGTGAAAGAGCCCTTGACTTGGACGCTGGACAGGTCGATAGGATCTGCCTCCTGCAACTCTGCCGTAGGTGGACCTGGAGGGACAGCTGAGCGGAGACTGGATGAGTGACAAGGAGTAGACCAGGATTCGATGAGCTTCTGAGTCCAGTTAATTTGAGGATTGTGGAGCTGCAACCAGAGATAAACTCTCGATGATTGCCGGAGATGATTAAACAGACTGGTTTGGTTTTATGTGTGATATGAGGAAGCTTCCTACCATCCAGGGCTTAAACCCTGAGCGGCACAGGCAGGAGTTCAGTTTCGAGTCCCAACTGGGAAATTAAGTTCTCGTCAATTAGGTTACATTCGCAACCAGAGTCGATGAGGGCCGAGAAAGGGAAGGACTGGGAACGGACTAGAATGGTGGCTGGTAACACGAAGCGAGGAGAATCCGTTTCAATGGTTTGGTCTGCCAACCCCCTTACTTCAGTTGGCGGACCTGGGAGTTTAACCGTACAGGACAGTTTGCGAGAAAGTGGCCGGGGGAACCACAGTAAATGTAGAGGTGGCTAGAAACACGTCGCTGACGCTCCTCGGGGATAAGGCTGGTTCACTCCACCTGCATGGGTTCCGGTTCTGGAGGTGCTCGGGGAGGAGAGGTTGTGGCAGGAGGAACAGAACCTCCACCGAGCTTAGAGCGAGGTTGCCTCAGACCACGATCACGCGTGTGGGCTCGGATGCGGTTATCTAACCGGATAGACTGGCTGATTAATTCATCTAAGGAATAAGGTTCTTCGCGGGTAGCCAGTTCATCCTTTATGTCCTCGTTTAGAGTGTGATAAAATGCACTCTTTAATGCTGCGGAGTTCCATCCCAAAGCTGCAGCCTTTATACGGAAATCTATGGAAAAATCAGCTACTGTCCTGGTTCCCTGTTTCATTTTCCATAGCTCTCGGGAATTAAAAGACTTGTCAGCGTCATGGCTGATAACTTGTCGGAACTCCCTTAAAAATTCTTCAAATGAGATCCCAAACGGGGAAGCAAAGGGGAATCGGGCTTCAGTCCAGGACAAAGCCCGACCAGAAAGGAGCGAGAGTACATAGGCGATCTTAGTGTTATCATTCGGAAAACCTCTTGGAGAATGATTGAAAGTTATAGAAACTTGAAGGAGAAATCCGTTACACTTACTGGGATCGCCAGAAAACCTCTCAGGGATGGGATGGCGAATGTCCGTGAAACCGGCCGAGGACGCTGGTTCTGGAACGGGAGGGGGTTGAGGAGGCAGAGCGTGCGAATCCGAACCCCGAAGGAAACGGGTTAGTTCCATCAGCTGCTGATTAGTTTCCGCTTGTATCCGGCTGAATTCCCTCAAGGCATGATCATGCGTTTGAATCTGCGTTTGTTGCTCTGACAGAACTCTCTGAATGGCGTCCGCAGGGCTAACCTGTTTGGCCGCATGTTCTGTCATGATGGGTTTAAGCTGTTTAGCCCACATGCAGGAACACCACGACAGGAGAGAGTAATAAGAAGCAAACGTTTATTTAGAGAGCTTAAGGCGACTGGAGTGCCCGAGTGGCAGGATCCAGGAAGCACTGGCTGGTGCAGCAACTGCAATCACTGAGGGAGGAAAACAAGATGGTGAATTCAAGCTCCGTGGGAACGGAGAGCACTGGCTGGAATAGAGTGGGTTCCTTACGTGAACTTGGAGGACGAAACCTCCTGGGGGTTCGACTTGATGATCCGGGTTTGAGCTTACTTAGTTATCCAAGGTGGAGGAGCGGTGAGGGGACGGACAAGCAGAGGCAGACCAGACGGAGAGCCAGAGGAGTTTGGTGGATTTTGTCAGATGGTAAACAAGCCAAGGTCTCAGAGAAGCAAGGGACTGTCTGGAACAGGGAAACGGGCAACCAGTGGGCAACACCCACGGCGTCACGAGGAAGGTGAATCACAGAGAGAGCCAGGAGCTGACGGCCATCCAGGCCTCCGGAAGTTCCTGAAGGCAACGAGGAGAAGGACACAGGAGGACTAGTTTCCAGCAGAAACCACAATGAGAGAATCACAAGAGAAGTCAACACCAGGAGGCCCAGTGATACCAAAGTTGGCATAACACGCGGCGCCGACCATCTGACTGGAAGCTCCTTTTATACACCAGCTGATAGGGCTTGCTAGATGACAGCTGTGCGGCAACCACCGCACCGCGCTCCAATCTGGACCGGCGTCACCTAGTGGAGGAAGAGTGACAACAACCCAGGGCGAAAGCTCGAAAACAGAACCAGGAGAACCCGGAATCATGACACCCAAGGCTCCAGAGGAAACACGGGACCCATCTTTCAAAACAGGCCAAATGAAGGCTGCATTTGTTGGCTGCATACGAAGGAGTCTAGCGATCCGAATAGGCCGAGGCACGGCGCTATGACGCTGGACGCAGCCGCGGAATCCGAACAATTTTAACCTTTTTATCATAGTTCAATCTACTGAGACAATGCATTTCAGGTTGTCATTATTTTTAAGGCAAGAAAAAAGACTTGACTTCAGTAAATACTCCTTGTTAACCTGATTCACTCTATATGTGTGTAAGTTAGCCCATATTCGCTAGAAATGTAAATCTGCACAATTACTGCACCAATAATGCCATATAAGGGGATTTCCCAGACTATCAGAAGGTGTTTATTCAAAGAAATGGTATTGAAGATGAAGAAGAAAACCTGCAAAAGTTTGAGGTTGTGCTGATTGAGAGCTGAGCAGCAGAATCAAAGGGGCAGTAAAAGCCAAGCAGTGGGGAATAATCCTGCCTTCATGTAGCCTGGTAAAGATGATCCTTTCCACTTGTAAGGTGGAAAATGCTTCTCTTCAGTCTGTTGTGTCCTTTTTAACATTGACTGTACTTTTTGTCTTCTCAGCAGCTCTGCAGGATGGAGAAACCATTAAAACCTACACAGGAAAAGAAGGAGGAAGCATCAGAGTAATGTGTGAATTCGGTTTACCGGGAAACAAGAAGTTCCTCTGTAAGGAAGTCTGTACAGGAGCAAATATTCTCATCGAAACGACTGAAGGCAGCGCCCAAAGAGGAGGATACAGCATTAGATATGAAAAAAGAGCTTCGTCATCAGAATATATGTATGTGAGCATCAAAAGGTTGAAAGCGTCTCACTCAGGACGGTACCAGTGCCGCTCAGATACATGGTTGTTTGGTCCTCAATATGATGACTTTGATCTCGTGGTGACAGAAGGTACGTTTACTGTCAAACGTTTGTTTAGAGAAGTCATGAAAATATTCCTTTTGAGACGGAAAATGCAGCAGAAAGACATCCAAATAACATTGAACCCGGTGGTTCCCAAGAAAAGTCAAACCAGATGGCAATAAACTAAAACACTCTTTAGATCACATAACTACCTTTTTTAAAGTACGAGCTTTACTGTTGATCTTACTGTTTAGCAGAATTCATAAATGCCATCGACCATTTTTAAAATAATACTTATTCATTCAGTTCTCTTCTAACATGCACTCCTTTCACTTCCACTGAACCATTCATCGGGGTGCCCCCCCCCCTCTGGGAACCACTACTCTAACAGGAAATTTGGTTTAAAAAATTTGCTCGCTTACTTTAAAATACCAGCATGTTTAAAACTGGGAATCATGTAGACACACAGAAAGTAACACGAATGTCAGAAAAACATATAATTAGACAATTTATTGGATCAACTTTTCTCCCAGCAGCCTCCACAACAACAACACAGAGTCTGAGTTCCTCACCTTCTCCATCCTCCACTGAAAGCAGCAAAGTCTCTGAGAAACCAGC
>JAUZNJ010068287.1:0-26202 GCA_034780135.1 Jordanella pulchra
CAGGTTCTCCAGAGTCCTGCTAATGACCTCATTATTTGACTCAGGTGTGTTGAAGTAGAGATACATCTAAAAGTTGCGGGACACCAGCCCTAGAGGATCAGGATTGCCCGTCCCTACTCTAGAGCCTAGCCTTGGTCTGCCATCATCTCTTCATGCTCTGTCTCCCTGCTGGGTTCCTTTAACATCCTCCTCACGGTAGGCCACAGCCACTCTCCCCTGCCTTCGGACCCATCTCGCCCCTGCAGACTAAATGGATCTTCTGCGGTTCTGCTTTGATCCTCCACAGTTAGCCTCTTGCTAGTCCCGGTCAGCTGTAGCCTTTTTTGGGCCATCAGCGACCTGTTTCTCGGCAGGCCTGTCCGAGCTACCACTATACTTCTCGGCTCTCTTCCTCTACCTCCTCGGCAAGCTGCTGCCTCTACAGTTGTGGTTTCTTAGCCACCGAGGCATAGCTGGCCGGCTCATCCAGTTTCTGGAGCTCTCTCAGCTGTTCTTCTCTCACTGATTCTCTCACTGCTCCTGTCTGAACTTAGGAACGCCGTATCCCCTTACCTCTGTTGCTGGGGTCATTCGTCCTCCTCTTTTGGGCACTCTGACTAAAGGACTGAGGGCAGGGGAAAGATTCGAGTCCGCTCGGAAAGCATATCAAAATGAAACAAACGCTTCTTGAAATCGGTCGTCTTCATAATAACAAGGCAGTTGCCAGTCGTGGCTGGTGTAAGTCTAGTTTACATAGATAATTTTATAAATAGTATTCTAATGGCCTAATGACAATCTCTATAGGCACTAGTTTGTCAGTCTGCCTCAACAAATGGGAATCAACTTCTATGTAAGTAGAAATAGCAATTTGTAACGCAAAGCAAACATAAAGATTGAAACTTTCAGTTCATAGGTGATAATGAATAATATACATATGGATAATATACATTTATGTCAGTAAATCCCAGTAATTTTACACACCGTAGCTTTAAATAATTTCCTCTTTAAAAGGTTTTTGCTATCATCATTCAACTCTGGTGTTTGCACTCAAGTGAATTTCAATGCATAGTCTTTATAGAAGGTTAAAATGATTCAGGACAAAAAAAATCTAACTTCTTCTTTCATACCTGGTTTTCTGGCAATATCATCACTTTAGATTTGGATTTGCTTGATCTCAGGAACAATTTGATATTGTCACACATTCATTTTAAAGTAGAATTATATGTAGACATATGATTATGAACAGAGCATGCAGAGTCCATGACCTCCACCCATTTGTCTTCTTGTTTCATTTGCTGCTCTTGCAAACCCCTGCAGTCCATGAAAAGCCCCTTTGTGTGATCATTTGGTGTCATTGTGTCCTGCACAGCACAGTGGTACCATTCTTGTTTGGCAATTAAGGGTGATCTGTCTATGCTTGTTGACTTTGGCAGGAAGGGGCTGTCCTCGTGAGCTTGTGCGTCAAGCTATCATCCAGGAGGTTCAGCAAAAAAAAAAAAAACTCTCCTTAAACGAACCCTTTAGTGGCCAGGGGCCTCTTAGCCCTTCTCCACACCACAGCATACAATTTCCACAGATATAAGGCCTTACATTCTGAATTCTTGGAAAAAAATTGCATGACAGGAAGTTACATTATTCAGTTTAAAATGGGACTCCTGTAAGGCTTCAGCATTGTATATTTCTATGCTTCTAAACAGCTTTTCCTCAGGAAACAAACTGATTTCGCTAACATAAATGATTTCCACATCATGATGGTAATGGGCTATGCGTGATGGTAAGTTGTCATTGGTAACAGAAAATTTGTAACTATTGTTGCAATAAACAAAGGTACTGTCTTTTTCTCCTCATACAAAAGCTCAGAAATCAGATATTACTCCAGCAAGTATATGAATAATGTCATAGAATAATAACATAAATGCATTTCAGAGTTTTTTCTTAGTTACAGCACTGGAAGAAGCAATGAATGGTAATAAGTGCAGATAAGAGGGAGAAAGATCAAAGATCCTGCATATTTAGCTATATTAGGGATGTCTCTCAGGTATTTGGCCCTTGTAGGATTTCTTCAGAATAAGCTAAGTCCTCGGCCTTCTGTGAATTTTAATTTTTAGTTATTAAAAGTAGCTATTTAAATTTAAGGCTATTACCTATCGTGCATTTTCTGATAAAATAACAATTATCTGTCTGGGATCAACAAAGGATAAAAAAAATGTTGGTCACCAACTACATCACTCAAATACGGTAATACTAAAACCCAAAGACATTCAGGGTTTAAAAGATAAAAGTAAAGTGAGAGTTTACCCTAGAGTTTAGGTTTCACTTGAGTGCTGTTTATTATAGAAATCAGATGTAATACGACCATTTAAAAAAAACAAACAAGAAAAACAAGAAAATAGAGCCAAATGCCATTATTGGATCCTGCAACATCACAAGACATCATCTTCAGAGAGATTACCACTGCATGACGTGTTCTAATAATCTGACAGTGGCACAGACATAACTATGGAAGACAGAACTATTTATGTTATAAACAAAAGGCCCATAAGAGGTTGAATATTATAACTTTACTGATTTGTGCCTTTTGTCTTAGATTGTCTTAAGGTAAGAAGTTCTAGATGAGATGGTGCTGAATATCTGAAGAGTGGTGGTGTCCTCTTTATGGATACGACTCTGATTAGAAAAAAAGAGAGTCCAGGACAAGGAAGCAAAGTCTGGAAATCAGCATGGAAGATGACAAAGAACAAGGAATTAATCCAGGACTCAATTTCAGGAACCGCAGAGCAAAGTAAGAGCTAGAGGTAAGAAACTAGTGGGGGGACAGAACCCCTCAAGAAACGGGGAGCCGGTTTATCACAGAGCCACCGATAACAGGCTGGCAACTCTCTCCAGCCTCAGCCAACCTGTTGAGCTCTGATGAGCCTGGTGATATGCGGCTGCAGGATATTAAGCCTGAAAGCGGTAGCTGGCAGAAAAAGGAAGACAATCACATGTACCCCCCCACCCTGCTGCTGTTTTTTCCCTTTGTTCTGTGTTGTCACTTTTATTTGTTCCTGATTTCTCCAGCTGAATTTTGATTACAAGACACTGAGGCAGTTCCATATTGCTTTAGGCTCTGAGCCAAAGGAAAAAAAATCTCCAGGATACTCTCTGTCGTATCAGTATTTTTTTCCATCCCACATCACCACATGCTTCCTTAGAAGTGTGATAGCTGTTCTTTTCACCTTAATACTGTGAGATCTTGGCCTGGATCTGCTGTGTTTGCCTGTGGTAACTTCTGTTATGAAATGCTTTCTGGTTTATAAACCCAAAAGGCAGACTTACTTGCGGGTGCTCTGCTTTCTCCATTCCCTCCAAGGGAAGCGAGAGTGTACGTGAATGTCAGGGTTTAAAACCAAACTGGCCTACATCAGCTTTCGCTATCATTAGTAGATACCTGTCATTTAAATCTTCAAATACACAACTGTATCAGTGGCTCTGTGTGTTGAAATGTAGCGTGAAAAGCTGTTTTGAATAATATATTCATGACCATATCGCTCTCACAATATACTGAAAAGCAGTAGTTACCTTATAATGTATACAATAGTAAGGATTAATTCTTGATTAATCTAAATTACAGATAAAAGAAGCATGCAGATTTATTGTGAAAATATTATTAGAGCTAATAATCAATACAATCAACAGTATATTAATTAAACCAACAACTTTATTAATACAAAAAAAGGAAAATAGAATAATTTTGGTGCACAGGGTAAAGTGGGAGTTGTATAAGATAACTGTTCTAAACACCAATAAGTTGATGAAGTTGCTTCAGGTGTTTTTCTGTCTCTCTGGGGGTCCTGTGGAAACCCTCCTTGAAAGATGTCCTAGAAAATAAAAGAGAATGTCAAGATCCCTGGTGTTATGCTTTTGGTTTCTATCTTTTATTACTTTCTTGTTAGGCCGTGTCCTGTTTATTTTTCTCTTGCGTTTATTTTTGATAGAATAGTGTGTTCAGGTTCATTCGTTATTTTCCTGTTCATTGAGATTTCTTTAACATCCCCTCTTCCCTGCCCTTGTTTGTCATCCTTTGTTTTCTCTCAGCTCACTGTCTTCATTGTTCTCAGCTGTTACTCATTTCCACCTCATAACCTTCATCTGCTCTATTCTCCTCTGTATATAAGCTGCCTGGTTTCATGTCTCCTCACTGGTTCCTTCTGTTTTTATGTTTGTGATCCATCCTTCGATACTGTAAATCCTTTTATCTTCACTTCTTGCTTCTTTTGCTTGACAGCTTCCAGTTTTTCAGTCTATGAAGACCATGGGAGTGGTTTTTAACAGTATTTTAACTTCCAACAAAGACATCAGTGCTGTTAGCGAAGCTGATTGCTTTAATCTCTGTCGATCTCAGATTGCTAATACATCTGCAACTGATCCAAAAGTCTGCTGTGTGAGTTCTAACCAGCACACGTAAACAGGAACATATATGTCCCATACCTGCAAGCTATCGAAATGATTTTGAGATTTTAGCCCGTTTAAAGCTTTCCGTGGGTCAGCAGCCTTTCACCTCTCTGATCTTCTGAGTAAGCAGACCCCTGAGATCTGCAGAAGTAGAGAGAATACTTCTTGTTATCTGAAGTTAAGATATAAGCAGTGGGAGGTAGAGCCTTTGCTGTTGCTGCTCCAACACCATGGAACAAACTGTGCCTTCATGTAATGAGCTTTTTTATTGCGATCAATAAAACAACTTGTTCTTTCTGAATTTTATATCAGCGTGATTTGGATTACTTTTTTGTTGTCTTTCTTCTTATTTATTTGTTTCCTACTTAATGTAAAATATGTTATTTTATTTTTTCATATGTACAACACTGTGGTTAACAGCTGTTTTAAATGAGTTTCAGAAGTAAAATCGGCTTCAACTGACCATAACTGACCAAAACATGGAGTCTAATTATAATCCTAATCTACATTAAATAACTCTCTGAATCACCTGGACCTGATAATATTAATTCCCAGATCAAACAAGACAAACAATTGGATTCTTACTGTGGTTGGAAATTTAAGCTGGTGTCATTAAAGGAACCATCTTGGATTGTTTGCTTACAGAACCACCACACCCCCATGTTTCACCTGAGCTGGTAGAAGAATTTTGTTGAAATAGGCGTTTTTTCCACAGGAAAATTACCCAGACTGCTAGGTTTTCTTTTCTGGCAGAGGTTTTTGGGAATGTGATGGCTCCCATCTTTAATTTGAGAATTGGGTTGGACACTGCAGAAAAATATGGCTAAAGAAAGATTATAAATGAGGCCAAAGACACATTGGGAGCAAATGCAGAAAATTTTAAATGTTGTACTGCTTTACACAAAATTAGACAAACATATATATTTTGGTGTGTGCTGCAAATGCTTGTACTGCAGTTAAGGAGTCCTCATTTCATGGCTGGTTGACCACAGCTGCCTGATGGCTTTCAAAGTTTTATCCTGGGCTGCTTTCACACCCAGCCTTTGAAAGGCTTTTAGCTGTACCAGAGTCAGGTTTCTCACAACAATGTAAAACCATTTGAGGACACTTAAATGAAAGCTGGAACTGCATCCTGGCACATTTACTTCTGCTGGTGTTGGAATGGATTACCTAGAACCTGGAGTGGTTTGTTTGTAGTGTGAGTACCACCCGTCAGAGCATACTAAAAGCACAAAGTGGAGAAGTGACGTAAGAACAGGATACTTAAGTAGAGGAAGATAATGAGGAAGAAAACACTTTAACAGCTCAATTCGAAAGATGGAATATTATAAAACCATTTGAGACTGACTTTCTGTTTTTGCTTTTTTTCTTCTTGATAATTGCAATATTGGAGCAACTCCCTGAAACTATTCATGGCTACTGCCTGACTTTTTTGGCCCAGTCTAATAATCTCTGTGTGAAATTAGACCTTATCAGCTGAAGATTGGAATTATCTCACTTTAACCAATCCCTGGTCTGAACCAGCAGTGTGAATGCACCCTTAATTTCCCCAGACTCATCTCTGATCTCAGGAGTTTTTGGGAGAGGAGTCCTCAAGAGGGGCTAAAGACAATCCAAACTAATAAAATGCATTACTGTGAAACACAACTTGTGATTGAGGGTGTCTTTATTTGACTTTTTTTTCTTTATAGGTTTTTCTGCTGTTTTTTTTTTTTTTTTTACTGAAAAAATGGGTTTTTACATTCAGGTTTAAACACAGTTTTCAGTTTTCAAAGTTATAAATAATCACAGTTTAAGGCTTTCTGAATCCTTGAAATTTGAGAAAATGACAAAAAACAAAAGAAGAACTTGAACAACTCCTGAGAAGACATAGATTTTTTTACACTATTTTTTGGCATAAATGCTAAATACTAAAAGGCACAAATGCTCCTGGGATGAAAGTGTCTTTTTAAAATAAGGTCTTAGTTGAGCTACAAATCGAGCAGGAAAAATTTGATATTACTTTTCTTGCTTCGTGTACAAGATTTTCTTCCCACAGCTTCTATTGGATCAGGACAAAACCAAGGTTTCTGGTAGCATCCAATTTACCTGTATCCTGTCAACCTCCACCTTTCTCAACCTATAAAGTTAGTTACACCCAATACAAGCAGATCTCCATTACACTGCTATGGATGCTATTGATGAACTGTGGCTCCATTTCAATTCCTCTATACCTCTGGGTTTTACTGTGTGCCCAGAATGCAGAAACAGTGTAAAAGCTTGTCTGTCTGAGTGGAGGAAAGTCCAGCATGGGGTCGGTATGACGTAAGAACAATCAGACCAAGGCTTTCTGCAGATGTTGGGCAATTTGTTGGAACCATGCAGACCTATTTCCTGACTTGACTTAAGTGGTCATAAATATATCGCCATGATTCAACCAAACGCATTTAGAATAACTCTGTCTATAGTGATGACAAAAATCTCATTCAGGCTCTGAGTTTACAAGGGGTAAATGTCTGCTTCTTAATCAGTCAGGAAAAGAACTGCAGAACGCTGCCTTAGGCTATTGTTTTGTAAAATCAAAACTTGACAGTTTTTCATAACATTTTGTTCACCATTCAGATTACAGGTAATTAGATTTTATCAACACTGGTGGATTTGGCCCTGTGAAGGATTTTTGCACAAAAAATTAAGAGCTTTTTGTGGGTTTATATTAGCAATCAACATCTGAGTAGTTATAATAGCCTCACTGTTACTCTTGGCACATAAGCTGTAGCTGTATTCAAAAAAAGAATTGCCCATTGAAGCGCTCTATATGTCGTGTTAATGATGTGAAAAGTTAGTAGTTAAATTTGGTAGCCAGCTCTTTTTTCTGTTTATTTGCATAGCATTCTTTATTTCCAACTTAAACTGCAAGAAATGGTAAAGTCTTTTTGGTTTTGGCTTAAAGCACTTCATTTTTCATCCTAAAGGTCACATAATACTGAGAAATCTGATTATAACGTTGATCTACTTGAAAGCTTAGGCTGATGATGTAACCTTCAATACATAAAGATTTACATCATGATCCATCAGGAGCTATAAATATGTCTTACCAAACAAATGCTTTGTTATTCGAGTTTATCTGCCTAAAATAGCTCAGGAGAACTTGCAAAAAAGAAAGCTGAGTATTTATTTAGTAACCCACAAGGCTTTGTTTCTGAACTTTATTACTTGGGCGTGACTAAAAATATGGTTTCTTGTTCCATTATGAAAATATTTTGTCAAATTCTCTTTCTTAGAAGAACATTTAGGTTCCTGGCTGAAATGCCTGTCCTTAGACATTTTCATCAAGTCTGGAAGTCACATTCACTAACAGTGGATGCAACTATTAGCATGATAACATTAGCACTGGTGTATTCAGTTAGCTTAGAGTGCCATCAAATCAGACCAGTAGGGAGTCATTCCTTTCACAATCAGACATCCTCTACTAAGCTGTCATCCCAGTGATCCTGTGGCCCAAACCCTCCCCCTTCATATGCAGAGCTGAAACAGGTACACATTAAAAAAACAGGTCACAGGTGTAGCTGCAGGACTTTGATACTCTGAATTTGTCAACACTCTATGCTAGCTAAGTTAGCAACTTAGTTAGCAGCAGGTTGATGGTTAACTCACAGCACAGCCACACAATCAAATGGTGTTTCTATAACAATGATCACAGCACTATTAAACCCAAACAGACTAACTAGAGTTTCTCCAATTTTGAAAAAAGTTCTCACAAACATACAGTTCAGTTATCAACGAAGGACCTGTCTCTGTATGTTTACTTTAAAACCATTTGAATACAAGGTTTGGGAATTGGAAACGTTTCAGCAAGCTAAAGTTTGGATAAGTTGCCAATCACAAGGTAACAAAGAGACAAGGCGGACAAATACGCACACCAATGGCACCCCTTGTCTTTTACCTCGCAGGCCAACAAAATTGCTAGAGAACTACAAAACTCATTTTAAAAACACTATATTACAACAAATATATATTTTTTTTTACTTTTCTGCATTCCTACAAGGATCTTACAGCTAAATAAGGGATTTTCATCACAATTATGCACAACTCATATAAACTACTTTATCACATCAATTAAAACTTCTAACACAGTTATAAAATGGTAAAATAAAATCTAAATAGCAGGCTTAGTGTTGTTGTTTGCATGACCAGTGACAGTACAGACTTTTGCTACTTGTCTTGGGCAAAATCTGTCTGGGAGCTAAAAGACTCCTTGTTACATTCAGCATCTGAAAGGCAATGCAAGGTATCAACACAAGGAAAGCGATTCAGTTTTTGACCAGAAAGACTCATGCAAAGTCTCAGTCTTAGTTTTACAGAGCAATTTAACCAAATGGAGTGGAAGGTCCCTGTCAACCCTCTTTTCTAAAGGTAAATTTGCATGCATGCGTGCATTAGACTAAGCTTAACACCCATAAGTTATTTTATGTACCCAAAACATAGAAAAGTGCGAAAAAGGTCAATTTTATAACTTAAAATGTAAACTTTTAAAATGAAAGCTTTTGCAAATGACTGGGTCTATTTGTCTGCAGAGTAAAAAAAAAAACTATTCAATCACTGAGGGAGCTTACAAAAGTTGTGCTAACTACAGCTAAACATATTCACATAGCATAAATTGAGCATATTCTCAAATTTGGATAGTTACTATGAGCAGAATGACACGTTTTAAATCATAAACTGGTTTGTCAAACATCTCATTGTGCTCACTAGCAAGGTGTGTCTAATAAAGTCTCAAGGGCAATCTACAAAATGAATGAATGGGTCATTCCATAAAACCAGTTTTTGTAGTTGGTGACAAAATTTTTACTGCTGTTAGGAGACATAATTAAAAAAGGGTAGGTCTGGATCTAATTTCTGCCAAAAAGAAACTTTGAGTCACATTTGAACCTCCCATGACCTGAAACTATGGTATGAAAGTTGACTATTATGTTCTTTTTTTTTTATTTGAAGATTTCGGAACAATGGATCAAATTTGAGACTTATAATAAAAGTAAGCTGATCTTCATCTCAATTCTTTTCCCCAAAAAACCTGTCAGCCACACAATACTCGTTTTTTATGATTACTATTCATAACCTGAACAAAAGTCTTTACTTCTAAAGAATGCCATCTATTGTGAAAACAGCAGAGCAGCTGATACAGTAATCCTGCAGTGTCGGTTATCTGGAAATGTAAATACCTGGCTGGTGCTTGTATCTGAACACCAGGCCACTCACTGAGCCTTTATGAATGCTTGTGTGCGCAAAAGCCCCTCAGGAGACAGAGCCATGTGCGTCATACCCCAGATCAGCCTATTATCTAGAGCTGAGGGTGGCAGTTGAAGGCAGTGTTGGGGTACCCAGAAAGGCGATACAGAGCTTGACGGGGAGAGCAGAATGATGACATCTGAAGTTGATTAGATCAATTAGAAAGAGTGAAAGAATGTCAGGAAGATTGAAGGGAAGGAAATATGAAATGTAGAGGAGAGGGTGAATCAGCCTGATACCGTTTTAGTCGGCTTTTCAGATAAACAATAAGTAGATAAACATGTCTGTCTCACCATTTCTCAGCAGCACAATCACAATGACATGCACACATGTAATGTGGGATTTACTGAGCTGCTCATGATGAAATGGATTAACAGACAGAGGAGAATCAGCAGAAAGATGTGATCACAATCATGGTTAAAACAAGTCTTCAAATCTCCACCAAATAACATGTCAGCCTATTTATGATTTGAATCACTAATAAAATGTCCACAGAAAGGGGTACAGAACTGTAAAATGGAAAAGACATGATTCCTCCTTTTTACTTTTTGGGAAAAACAAATCTTAGAGTGTGTCATATTCAATAAAGTAGAATATGGATTCATATGAGGCTAGCTGGCAAACAACCCACCAATACCTCCTAAGCATACCTTTTATTATTATGAAAGCTGTCTTGTTGGACTGAAGTGATATTTTTATCTTAAACGTTCGAGGGAAATTCTCCTTATTAACAAAAACAAAAGCTTGAAGATATCATTCTGTGTATAACTGTGAATACGCTCTCCTTCAACAGTCTAGTCTTTTTATTCTCAGATGATGGATGCTTTAAACGTCTCCCCAATTTGGCTGCTATCTTTGTTGTTCTCCATCCTTTTCTGTTTCTAACAGACCTATGAGCCCTTAATAGAGCATCATACAATTAAATAAAACCCACATGTGTTTTGTTCCTAATTAGGTTCTGAGGGCAGTGGGTAGCTCTGGATTTAAGCATATCTGAATAAACTATTAATTTCCTTCTACTTTAAAATAATAAACGATTTAAATTTGAATCACCTGAGCTGAAGTTTGTAGCTGTAATGTGACGAAATTTGAAAAAGTTCAAATATTTGTGAAAACGTTTTCAAGATACTATTTACTAGATGAATAAGTAAAAGATTTATCTTTCGTAAAACACCCCCATTTTAAAAGAAACTTCCTCAAACAGTTGTCATAAAAAGCATAGAGATCAAAACATGTTCTCCTGGTTTTAGTGAGGAGATGAGCAGTGACGTTGCAACTGTCCAGATGGAAAGAAAGTTGCGAGTTTTATCCTTGCAGGTGGTTGTGCATCTTGTGCTCCTAATCTTTTCACTAAATGTCCATATGGCCTCTCAGCTGAACCCTAAAGCCGGATAACAGTCCTCAACTCTCCAGAGGAAGCCACGAATCACAAAACACATGTTCAGAAGCTGGGCAAAAGGTAAAGAAGGAATCCATGCATCTCCAATTCAACCTTACCTGGACTGTTTTCCAGTCTCAGCATTTTATTAACTGCGTTTTTTTATACTTACTCTACACTAACCATATTGCCTCGCATTCCTATTAAAGTTGACTTATTCCTTTGCGTCTTTTCTGCAGCTGATGTTTTAGTGCAGGCAGGGCAACAGGTTGAGCAGAAGCATGACATATTTGCGATTCAGCGGTGGGTTGATGCAACCAACGTCTGTCAAAGAAAAGAACAGCTAAACACAGATTAAAGGACCTAAGCTGGGTGAAAGAAGGCGTCATAAAACAGCGTTGAGGACATCTGTGTGTTTGCCAATTCCAACCATGTGAGCTCAGGAGCTTCCAGACTCGGTGGGGGGGGGGGGTCAGCTAGTGTCTGAATAAGGAAACCTGGGGTGGATGTCAAAGGGTCAATTGTAGGATAAGAAGTGTTGTGGTCTGTTTTCAAGATCATTAAATTCTTCTAGGTTTGTAGTTCCCACACGTCAACCAACCTCAAAGGCAAGGTCCTAGTTAAGATAAAGTGAAAGCTTTGTTCATAACAAAGAACAATTGTACTACTTCCCATAATAAAAAGCTCATCAAACAGTCAGAGCCATAACTGAACTGGGATCATTTCGTATTTTTAGGCCAATTAAATTACAGACTTACTTTATTTGCGTCTAAATCAGTCGCATTGTCAATTGGTTTTTGTTTTAAGCAAGAATAACAGTTAATTACAGGCATTGTTTTAGATAACTGAAGGAGCTGAATAGAGAGTAATTGTCTTGGACTAGACGCAAATCATTTGACGTCCACTTCTGCCTTTTTCCCTCCGAGAGATCAATTTTGTAATCACTGTCAAACACTGACACACACAACCACAGCTAGTGCACAGCACATTGTTTGCTGCTCTCTCCTTGTAAGCCAATGTTTTGCATGTGCCAGAACAATAAATCCAGAAATTTCCTGCGGAGCCACAAGAATGTGGGATCACTTAGTCCCGCATGCGTTGTTTTTGTCAAATTCAATTTTGTTGCAAGAGCTCAGCGGTATTGCTATGATTTGGGGATTTAAACTGAACACATGAAGTCCAGGTTTTAAGGTTGCCAGCATGTGTGTGACTGATGTTTTTGAACCTGGGTATTACTCTGCAGCGTTTGGTGGTAGATTGTGGGTTTCTGAAAATCTTTGTTGACTTTTTGAAATATAGCAGGAACTCATTTTGAGAATGGAGGTTTCAAGCATCATTTCTCTCCAAACAATGTTAGCTAATCCAGCTGTTCCAAAACTGTTCCACTTTCAGAACTGCAAAATAATGCTGCAACAGACTCATGCTTCCAAATGTTTGATAACTATCCAAATATTATTGAAAAGCAATTAAAGATGTTTATCATGACAGAACAAAGATTATTTCAGTCTGTCTATCCTTTTTTTTATTGCATAAATTCTCATTTGTCATAGAAATTTTTTTATTATTATTATGGAAACAACAATGAACATACACTCATATATGTTCCACAACACGATGAACTAATGAGGAAATATTATTCCCCTTGACCAGGATATAACTGACTAACTCTTACTTTGACAGATTATTGATTTTAATGGTATGAAAGTTTATTTCATGACAAAGGGGAGCTTTGGATCATCATCATCCTGCTGCATAACCTTAAGCTTAAAGAATAAATAAACCGCAAATCATTTTTTTAGACAAACTATAAATAGGGACTTTAAGGATTATATTTTGCAAAATTCTCACATAAATATCTTTAAGTTCGCAATATTTGGCCTCAAATGATCTTAGTGCTGCCCTCTACGGGTTGAAATGTTCTTACTGCAGTTAAGTTTTTCTTTGTTAAAATGGTAGAGCTTGGTAGATGTTGCCATCACAGCCTGCGTCTGAGTGTAATGGAGCATTTAAATGGTTTAAGGTATCTCAGATCTTGGAACTGGGAAGTCGAAGGGATAAACTCGGAGTTGAACATTTTTAGTCTTCATTTAGGTACTTAAATTATTTAGTCATAATACATTCAATGATCCTCTTCCCTTCACTCAGTCCTCCACCATAGCATCTCTTGACACTGCCTACTTTGAGGTTATGTTTTTACATTTGGTTTAGCAACACTTTAAGGTCAAAATCTATAACCTGAACTTTCTTCTTTATTTTTTCTTCCAGAGTAGAACAAAGTGCTCCAGTGGACAGGAAAAGAGCCCGAGATCATAACACTCCTAGCACCATGCTTGACTGAAGGAATTATACTCTTTATCTGAAATGTTTTGTTAGTTTTATATCAGTTGAGATATACACAGCTTTTAAAATTGCTTTACTGTTGCCTTGCAAATCCAAGGAGTAATTTCCAAAATAGTCTTAGTGATCATCAGTATCTTTTGGGGGCAACGCCAGACAAACCTTTGTGTTCAGTGAGTCTCCTTTTATTTTAAGTCTCCCTTGGTTGTTGTTCTTCTGTTCAGTTCTTTTTAAATTATTGTTAAATCATTTTCACTAACCATAAAAGGATACTTAGATCACTCAAAGATAACTCAAGTGACCTTTTCATAAGTAATAGTTTCCTTACATGATTTTGCTTAATATTTAATTTAATTTTCTGTCAGTGTTAACTAACACAACAGCATTAGAAAACACAAACAATGTCATCATATCAGGGTTTAAAGCCTTATCGAAATAAAGTTGAAAATAAATTTAGATACAACTCTCAAAACAAGTTAGCATCTGGTTGAAGAATGTGAGCATGATATGGCTGCTTGCTAACCTGTTAGTTTTGTTGTTCAGCTTTTAAAAGACAGTAAGAGACGATGAAACACAGTGAAGACAACAATACCTAATTCTTCCTTCTAGAAAACTGTTTGGATGAACATGAGGGATTTTCATTTGCAGGAAAGTTTAACCAATCTGAGGGTGTCGATTAGTGGTTGGTAATGTGAGGAAAACGTGAGCTGTTGTCATTCAGTCTCTGCTGGGTCTCTGGATTCAGTCTCAATACACACAGAAAGAAAGTTGCAGGAAGTCAAAATTAGGAAACTGAGCTTGTTCTGTGCTGGCATGGTTGTTTTGATTTGTTAGGACAGCAAATGATACTTAACTTCAGGTCAAAGCTTTGAAGACAGTTATTCGTTGCCAGCAGGGTCAGATATAAGGTTTTTATATGGAGACCCCCCCAGGAGGTCCCAGGATATGCTGGGAACCCCCCCACCCCCCTGCCAAATTAAAAAATGTTACATATATAAATAAGCACACGCTACACTTAGAAACAGGAATTTACCAATTCACAATCTTATGCTGTGCGTGTTTATATTCTGCCCATGGCACAAAACTATATTTACTTGTAGATTTATTGCTGCTTTGTTTTGCTAAACAACATCCATGTTTTTGTGTAAAGTTACCCTGTTTGAAGCTGCAGGTTATATCAATGCAGAGGATCTGCTGTAAAATGTCTGCACAGTTTGGCTCTAGCAAAAACAGATTTCCTTTCCTTGTACATCAGCATCAAAGACAGAACGTTTCTACACACATTTAAAGGCTATCAAGAAAAACTGTATACATATATGCATTACCATTATGGTACTAAGGTGGACCTTGGAAACTTGATCATTTTTTATTTGACTCCATCTTAGAATTGATTCATTTAGCATAGTTACATTTTAATGAAGTATTAGATTGGTACATAATAATCAGAGAGATTCCTAAATGATTTAAATCAGTATCAAAGACGAACATATATGGGTTAGAACATCCCAAATACAGTTTTTCTTAAGATTTCTGATCCAACATTTCTCTTTACATGTGGCCCACCTGTGACTTTCACACCATCCGTTCGCTGACTGACATGAGGTCTGTGAGAACACAGCAGGCTCTGTTTGGATGTTTTGCTCCATGTTTCGCTTTGTTGCCATGGCTCTTGTGAGATAAAACAACCAAAAGATAAGTTGACACAAGTCCTTCTCTGTTCCTCGTCCAGTTTGACCTACTCTCCTCCCCCGACACCCGACCACCCACTTTAATGATTACCCAAGGTAAACTACAGCACAAAGACCCCCTCTTGTTTTCTTTGCCCTCCCACAAAGCCTTTTTTTCTGTTTCCCCAGTTTATGTTCTCGCTCTGCTTTCTTTTCAGTCAATAAATGTCAGAGGAAAATTTATAACCTGTGAATTAACTCGAGGAGCCACAGCCAAACCTCAGCTTTGTTAAGAAGCAAAGGAATTTAGAGGAGAAAATAAGTCTTTGTAAACACATTTATCAATAAATACAACAGTGCTCATCAACATTAACTTTATTTCCTTCTCGGTCTTCTAGTCAGTACCACCTGGAGCGATATGACGTCAGAAGGAAAGCATAGTACCTATGCAGTTCCCTGCAGCAGTTTCCTTCTCTTGTTCATGATATCCATGCCTCACACAGTGTGGGCCGAGTATCATTATCCCAGCTTGATATTCCCAGTGTATAATTAGTGTCATGCATACGATGGCATTCCTGGAGTGGTAATGATGCTGGTGCAAGTTTAAATGAAGGGGGTGGGGTAGCAAGGGTGAGTTCCCTCCTTATTTGGAACTTTTTTTTGTGCAAATTGCTTTCCATACACCTGCTTTAGACGTGTCTCTGTAATTACTCCCCCTTATTTCAAATCAATAACCTATCAGACTCTCTTTCTGTTTCCCTTTCTTTCACCTCCATCCTCCTCCTTCTAGTCTATGGGAGAGACTGTCAAGCAAGCTGTTTGGTCAAAGGGAGATATGGGCAATCATGTCTGCAGCCTGCGTCAGAACCTCGGGGGAACGTTTACAATCCCCTCAACCAAAGCTTAGCCTGCGATCGACATCACTGCACAGTAATCAAATCTGCACCGCCGACGGTGAATTTCTGCGCACCCACGTCAATTTCTGTCTCCTGCTGGAGTTTGAGAGAAGCAGAAATGTATGGATGGTCTGACTGTGATGCTGGAGTTAAAGACATGCAGACGTGTGCGTGCTCTTGTTTCTAATACATTGTGGGGTCCATTTTCAGGGAAGATGGGATGCTGTAAGGACTGGCTGCTCCTTGTGGGACCCAATTCCTGGACCCCACACAGGGAATTGCTGTTTTTGGGTCAGGGGTCATGTTTAGGGGTAAGGTTTGAATCAAATGTCTGTGTGTAAACAATCCATGGTCTCATGGATACACACAAAAAATACAGTTGTTAGAAAAGAAAAAAAAATGAAGTGCATCATTAAGGTCTTGCTGCTGTATTTTTTTTAAATGGAGATGACTGAATCTTCTTGGTTCATGACTTTTAGGCAAGAAACAAATAGATAGCTAGATGTGATTTTCTGCCTCAGTGCATATTTCCTTCTGAATCTTCACTCCGTGCCCAGACACAAACAGTGTGGCGTGCTACTGGCTGTTGGGTTTTTGAGTGAAATGAGTCATCTAGAGTGTGGTTTGCCATTATATTTGACTGCATCACAGAGTGGCATAAACACTGACCTCAGAGTAACAACACAAGTTTTGTTTCGAAGCTGTTAGAGACGCAGGGTGGGGAGAAAGACGTCAATGAGGCCAGTAATTAGATTTGTTTGTTCAAAGGATAGAACATGATACTCAGTTCAAACGAGCTGATGGTGTACAAATTTATTTTATATGGTGTGGGGTTCATTCCCTTAGAGCTGTCGAATCACGAATGAACACGTGATGACTGAGATACTGACAAATTAAATCAAAATGAAAAGTTTTACAGCCCTGCGTGACTGAGCCGTGGATAACAGGCAGGGTGTCGAGTATTGCTCAAGACCAAAAAACTCCAAATCTAAATGCTGTGAGCTCAGCTCTTTTTATTTGTTATCTATAGTGTCTGTGCCAGTTTGTAAAAATGCTTGCATTGACCTCAATCCCATAACTACGGAAGCCGAGACAAAAGTGCAGCAAAAACCAAAAGTACTGCAAGCTCAAAAATAAGATCAGCAAACCTACAAAAAAATACATGCAAAGGGAAAATGCTGGTAGTACCAAAAACAACTGCAACCTATGAAAAGCTGCAAACTAGCTTTGTGCAACAGAAAAGCTCCAGACCTCTAGAGTGAGACGATTATTAACTCATATGGAACAAGATCCTTCAATGCAATGCAAGTGTTGCATAGCTTTACATTTCCTTTCTTCCCTCCAAATTTTCTCTGGATATGGAGCCCAATTAGTCCATAGATATTAACCTGTAGTTATATCCACCGTCTGGTCCCGTGAAAGTTGATGAAAAGTTGATGAAGTTGATATATAAAAAATATATATTCATAATTCAAAAAAATGTTCAGAAACAAGGTTGAATGAGTTAAATATCCATACATCAGCAATGTTATTTTTTATTTTAAGACTTTTTATTTTATTTTACTTCAGTCCAAATTAAACAGTGAGTTTGTTAGCTTGTAACTTTTTTCAGTTGTTTGGTTCTTGTAAACATAAAGCAAACAATTTTCTTTACCACATCCCACAATGCAACATATGTGGCTAAAGGAAGGCATCTGCCCCAAGCTTGCCCCACACACCTGGCAGCTGAGTCAGATCAAGGTTGAATTAACCTCACACCACTAGCGGACCGCTATACAATGAGGACCAAAACAGCTCTTCTAAGACTGTTTGTAGGAAGAGGGTTCCTGCAAGTTTATTTTGGTCTGCACCCTATAACGCGAAGGTTGTGTTTTGTTTTAAAGCTCTCGTAGATAGACGCCTGGGGAGAAATAAACCTGTTTAGTTGGAGCTGCATTCAATGTTTTAACAGCCCATAAATCATCTTAAAATAACGATCACCACGACATGTTATGGACAACATGAAGAGTTTGTTGACAGATTCATTCACATAGAACAAGTGGATCCATATATTTAGTCTCCATGCTGAAACCCCGAGTTATCTTCTTTTATTATGAATTATTTCATTATGAATTTCGTTTGAATTATTCATTTTATTCTTTTGAATTATTTGTATTACTTAATTACCTCTATCCCACTGCATTATACTGTCCCTATGTATTTTCATGCTGTTTTTTTTTTTCATGTACAGCACTTTGATTTGTCTTGCTATTGAAATCTGCTTTATAAATAAATATATCTTGCCTTGCGGCACAGTGGTCTAACATGCATTCATAAACCTTAAAACGAGGCTTAAACTTTTTAGTAAGCTTCGTCTGCATGAACTTCTGGATACGGATTCTGAATGCCCAGCTCAAACCAAAATGCAATTCATGACCTTAAATGGCAAACCTCCAGACAGATGACAGCTGCTGTTTTCCACACCGATTGTCATTGGGCTCTCAGCGTCTGCTGAGGCTAGACTGTAAGCCTGGTGAAGCAGCCCTGCAGCAGCAAGTCAAAGGGGAAGAGGGAGGGACTGTGAAGTAACCCATTAGCTGGTTAGAGCTGTCAAAGAGGCTGGGACCGCACACACAGAGCATTTGTGCTGCATTTACGTCAGACAGCAGCTGCGGTTCATCCCTCCCACCTTCTTCAATAGCATGGAAGCTCGCCAGCTCACCCTTAAGACAGGGACAGAAAAACAAGGAAGTGTTTGCATTTGCAGACCTTCTGATATGCGCCGTAATACATGCACTCATGCACTTAGCACACAGACACACAAAAGAGCTTTAAGCGATTGCTCATGGTCTTCCTGTGGAGGTGCCTATAAAAGATCCGCACACGCACACGTATCTCTAAACCGTCTATAATCCATGACATCTGCTATAATCTGCTTGGCATTTAGTGCACACAGCAGAGCGACTATAACAGGTGTCATGCCATGTTTAAAAGTGAGTTAGACTGGTTTAACTCTACGTGTGTCTGGTAGCTAATGCAAGAATGCAGTAGGGCGTAAAAATATTTGGCTGCAGAGTCATGAAGGATGTTTAGCGTTTTAATTAGACAGAGCATGAAGTGACGTCTAGTAACAAGTTTTAATTTTGGAAAAAAACTCTGAGAATAAAACAGAACATGTTGCTAGAAAATGTACTATTGTCTGGAAGATTTTTAGTTTTAATGAAGGTTATCCAAATGTCCTTATTCTCCTTAGCATTCTTCAAAGTTGCTTTCTCAGATGCAAAACCAGAATCACGTGACAGTGCTGTCTGCTGTCCGAAACACAGATATGCGATTGCATTGAGCATGTTTCCATTAAAGGCAAAGACAGTGTTCTCAATAGGTCAAACTCTTGAATGTAGAGTTGGGTTTTGCTTTAATGTACCATCCGACAGGATAACATTGTTTATTAGAAGCATTAACCATCTAAGTTGTGGAAGTGAGTTTTGCCACATTAGGTTTTATGGGGGCAAGAGACAGCAAAAGAAATTGGCAAAAAAAGAAGACCATAGTCACATTTAGCTGCAAAATCCCACAATCTATCTATATTTAAGAAAGTATCAGCTGTAAGTGCCAGTAAGGACCTTTTTTGTGCTGAAATGCACCCTAGCAAGATAATTCAACTGTGTTTTTCATAACCTCAATTTCAACCTCGTATGGAAAGATGTCTTTCTCACTCTATGTAAACCTTTTCAAAGAGTGAGGCTGCAAAAGTAAATATGATAACATGATGTGCAAACGTAAAGCAATCTTTAGCTTAGTCCCATAAATATATTCCCAAAAATGAAAATGCTTACAATCAGTGACATTTTATTGCCAAAACCTGAAAATAAAGCTATGGTAAAGAAAGGAAGAGCAGTTTTAGTGCTGGCGTCACAAGCCGCTGATGTCACCTGCAAAGCTTCCCTCACCCCATCCCCATTTGTATCCAGAATGGCTGTGTCGCTGCAGGGTCTTATGACTACTCTGCTTCTCCCTGAAGGGCACCACACTGACTAATGACCTCCTACTTCGGCTCTATCTCTGCTGCCCCTGTATATTTGAGGCATTCAATGGCAGATGCAGTATTAGATCTGCTGTAATCTAATGAACACAGTCTGCAGTCCCAAATGCTCTTCAGTCTATTATTGAGAAAGATGGTTTCATACAGACAAAGTGACAATGAGGTAAAAGAGAAACAAACAATTCATGGCCAAACAACAGATGGTTTGACCGTGTGCAGCAGTATAGCATCCTTCCTCTCTGCAGTGGCACAATGAATCACAAGAATGACAGAGTGAATCACAAAAGAACCCATATGGCAGCACAAACAAACAATAAAAAAATACATCCTTCCAATGGAGTATCAGTTTAAACTTTAAAGGCTGGTTCCCATGAGACTGTGGACTTAATGACAAGGGAGATCTTAATGGCTGCATCAGTAAAACTGTTCTGGTTTAAGTTCTGCAGGATGCTCTATCTCTGGTGCAAGGAGACCTCAAATCCACAAACAAAAATAGAAAAAAGCTTATAATTATCAACATACTGCAAAGGCTGTTATGAGCAACAATGAACCATTGTTCTAAGGAAGACACTTTTTCAATGTATCTGTGACACTTTCAACAAGCTGATGTAGGAAATGGAGGAAACTGATGAAATAAGTCAAAACAACTTATGTGGATATAGCTTTTGAATGTGTAAATTTTAGGGGAATGAATCATCATTAAAACATCTTCAAACTGCACATTGAAAAAGCAGAACCTTAAGATAAATGTGGAACTTTAAGACAATGCATAAAGCTCCTCAGTTTCTTCCTCATGCTATTTTTTTTCAAGCATTTTTTGAGGTTTTGACAAAGTGTTTGGATAACTATTCATTTTTGTCTTGTTTTATTGATCAAAATGGGTTGATAGTGGTGCCCAGCTTGATGCTCCATCGGTTTTACACGTATTATCAGCTGATGAAAATGATTTTCCACATCCACTCTCTAAAACCTATGGGAAACAAATGGTTGAGTGTACCATTCCTGTGCTGTTTGACCTAGTTTTGCCTTAGAATTGATTATTTCTATGTGTCATAAATTCAACAAGCTTTTGGAAAGATTCCTCTGGGATTTTGGGCAGTATTGCCAGAACAGCAACCAGCAGTTACTGCAGACTATATTGAGATTACATGAGCTCTCTGTATAGAAGCCATCGAAGGAAGGATACAGTTTCCTCATAAAGGTATGGGCATGGTCAGCAATAATATCAATGTGAATTGTGTTCTCTATGAGGGTGAAAATATCCCTAGTAGCATCAGACCACTGCTTCCAGCCTAAAGGGTTGATCTAAGGTAAAGGATCCATTTATGCTATATTGTTGTTTAAACCAAATTCTCACTTTACCATCTGAACTTTATACTGGAGCTTAAAATTAACCAGACTCGAGAACAGCTGAATGATCTGTAAGGATAAATAATAGTTTTATGATCTGTTATGACAAATGACAGTCTTAGGGTTTATTCACACCAGATGAGCTCTTTTTGTCCGGACCAAAAGCAGACTTCTTGGGGGGGTTTGGTTCAGTTTTTTCCCAAATTGTACTCCGTGCAAAAAACTAGATTGCACAGCAAAGCCACATGTTTTACAATCGTTGCGTCTGTTGGTAAAAAAAATGACTATGGCAGGACAGAGCACAGACCTGAAAATGGAAGACAACTACTATGGGAGTCCTACATGCAGCACTTCTGTTCTGCATATTTATGCTGTTATTACAGAAAACCCTGCAGCTTTGAAAAGCAGACTGGACAAGATTCTGAAACAGACGGTCTCAAACAGCGGGTCTTGGTCCAGTTCTTTGGTCTGGACTAGAGTTTGCTGGTCTTTATTGACACCTGCACAAAAGATCCGGCGAAGGCAAACTCTGGTCCATTTATAGCGCCCCTCAGTTTCCTGTTTTCGGCCACAGAAGTGGCACCTCATATTGGTGTTCACTGGCTCTGAATTTAGAAGCTACATCTACCAATTTTCCTCCAGTCTCTAATGTCAGAGAGGCATTTTTGTTTGACACCCTCATTAAATACTTTCTGACAGGGAATGAGATAAAAATTTGTCTTTGATTGGCGTCATGGAGAAGCGGTGTCAATGGGTGTCAGCTGTGTTAGGATGGCCAAAGTAAATGCAAAAACTCAAGAGTTAAAAGATATATATTTGGAGTTAAAAGATCAAATAATAATTAAACTATGAACTTAAAGTCAAACTTTAAAGAGATAAGCAAAGGGGAAAAGGAATAGGAGAACAAAAGAATTCAACAATAAGAGAAGAAAACCAGAGAGCTTATATACTGTGAGAAATGTTAAGAAAGGCTTGGGAATCATGGAGAGCAACCAGGAGGAGAAATGAGGAACAGCTGAATGCAATGAAGCCAGAAGGAGTTAAAGGATGAGAGAATATGAACAGGAGCTGACAGAGAAGAGGACAGTAAGGACATCTACCAGAAGTAAAAATGTACACATTAAAATACAACCTTAAAAACGTTCAGTAACATTGCAGCAACTAAAGAACATAAACATCATGAAAGAAACATCAATCTAAAGGAAACCTAAATATCCAAACACCAAGTGGTTTGGACAGTTGTCTAATAACACGTATACTAATATGTATACTGTGCCTTGTTATACAAACAAGGTACATCCTCTTACTGTGTTTTTCCATACCTTCAATTAGTAATATCTTATTCTTCAACCTGATTATGTTTTTCAAAAAAATTTGTGGATATAAAGGAATAGTCCTCATTTACATAAAAACTCGAGTTTACATTAAGATGCTTTTCATTACAGACAGGTAAACCTAAATCATAGCTGTTAAGTCATCGTATTTTACGCCTCTTTCCCACTATCCTATGGGCAGGTTCCTGTAAATTTCCCTATCCAATACCTGGATCGGATATCGGCTCCGATATTGACTAATAAGTTGGATCAGATATCAGTAATTTGATATCGGATATCGCGGATCCAAACCAGTGCACTCTACATGGAACTGTTATTTCTTTCTTTTTGCTGCTTATTTCTTAATAAATGATATAAAATACATTTATATCTGTGTCCATTTGTTAACTTTTTTAAACAATGTTTATGTTGAGGCTAAGGCCTCCATTCACATAGCAAGATATATAGTTCATTCATCCTACAGTTAAATCCGACCGGTATCAGATATCGGATGATACGCTCAGCCCAAATATCGCTATCGAAATGGATCAGACAAAAACTGGATCGGTGTATCTCTATTTCCTAGCAATAGCCCAAGGACTATGGAAATCTTTGCCCTTTAGTTTGATGTTTTAAAGCTTTATTCAGCTGTTTTAGGACTGGTTTAAAATAAATAAATAAAATAAATATTTCCACATGCTGACATTTGCTGTTGCTAGTTTTCATTGGTACAGGAATTTATTGACTGTGTCTTGAAAGGTGCTACATGAATGACACTTTACTTTATTAAATTACTTCTCTTCCCAGCAACCCCTGCAACCCTTGACAAAAAATAAATAAAAGCTAGTGAAATAAATCTTTAAATGAATAATCTCACTGAAAAAATTGGATAAAATAAATCAGGCTTTGAATTAAGTACTTTTGTTCAGTTGGGAGGAAAAAGTAATTGGTTTAAACCAAACCACCGACATTTTTAATAATTGCTTGTAGGTGGATGTACTGAAACATATTTGGTGATTTAGTATTTTTATCTTATATGATTGCTATTTTAATCAAGGTCTATGGCTCTTATTTTTCTTGGGGTTTTAGTATAATATGATGTATAGGTCAAATTTCTGCTGCAATTCCTAACTTCTTTTTTCCACTGCTCTTCAAAATAGGAAAGAGATAAACAAGACCAGGTGGCCATTAAATGTTAAGAAATTATTGTAAGACGTTTGCCTAAACTTGCCATTATCAACTATCAATGAATAAAATGTAAAATCAAGTTAAACTATAATAATAAATAGCCTTTTACAGAGATCTGAGCTTTGCTTGCAACCATACTCAATAAAACTGATAAGACTAATCACTAAAAGCTGCAAACTTTACTGTTTTGCAGTTGCAGCACAGAGTGGCCCCTTAGCAATAAAGTTTCTACCTGGTGTGTATGTTTTTGAAGGCATGTGAGGGAAAAAGCCCCTTCTACCCTACTTCCATAACCATAAACACCTACTAGCATACATGTTCACTACCAGAACTGTAAACAACTTTAAACACCTGCAGGGAGTTTGACTGCAGTAAAAAGACTGAAGATTTGTTTGAAGCAACAATCAGTTTTGATGAAGATTGTGTAAAAAAAAACAAGGGATGGAAATCAATAATGTAAATCCACTTCATGGCCACTTTTTAGTACATTGGAGGATCTGTGATGGTTTGGACTTTATTATCTTCCAGAAACCCCTGGGGAACAATCCACTTTATATGTGAATGATTTCTTTAAAGACCAAGTGAAGTGAAAATAAAATAGATGTGATCCCTGGATCTACAACCAGGATAATGACCCAGATCAATACAGAATGGGTTTACAAGACACCAAATCAACCTTCTTCCACTCAGTCCTCAGACCTCAGTCCCAAGATAACCTGTAGTTTAAACAAGGTTTTATGTCCCAGTCTTGTCAAATGTATGCATTAACTGGGTTTGTGCCAGTTTTGGGGGGTCCATGCTGATTGAATATCAAATGGGGATTGGGTTAACATATCTAATTACTTTAGGAGTCCATAAATGATAAGGGATGCATATGTATGTTTACTTATGTTGTGTCTTCATTAAATAGATCTTGTTTAGCTTATTAGATGGTAATGCTTCTTACTGATGCAAAACATAAGGTTTTAAAGCTTAATCTGACATATTTGATCACCTTTGCTTAAAGTCATTAAAAAATTATTTTACCAGGCGACTTTGTCTGTATTTTGCCTTTGTGTGATTAAAGACTCATTTGTTAAGGCTGGGATTTAAAAAAAACTCTGTTGCCATTCATCAGTATTTGATTTTTCTTCACAAAATACATTAATGTAGCAAGTTTATGGATTAGTACAAGTGGCCCAAACAGAGGCTTCAGATGTGTCGGAATCTCACATGACAGAAATGTAAAAAAAAAGTTTAATGTATTTTAGTTTTGTAATTTGTAATTTAGTATTCTAGTATCTGATGTGGATGCAATGAAAAATATAAATATTTAAACCCCTAATTCAATGAGAAAATTTGTTAGAAATATTCTGATCTTTACAGTTCGAAGACTTTAATCTGTGAGCCTTCTCCCTAGTCTGGAGTGTAACTACATGTTACACTGTCGTTTACAACACAGTGCACCCTGCAGCCGGGAATGTATTTAAAGCAGGATAAAGCTGGAGCCCTCGGGCAAACATTTTTACCTTTCACCTATATAACAAAAGGCAGGAGGATTGAAATACAGCAGGAAATACTGGAACATGTTGAAACGTGTGCTGCCTGTTGACAGTGCATTTGGAACGTGTCTAAATGGTTGTAGGAGCTTACATGTATTATGAGAAATGAGTAACAAGACATGTCAACACGTGCACTGTAGCTGTTTTAGCTAAAATTAAGTTGAATAGTGTCATTGCTGCCAAAGCATCAAATGCAGGAGCTAGATTTCCTATTTTCAATAAACTAATGGTTTAATGATAAAACTTGCATTTTTAAAACATCTCAAGAAAGCGAAAATTAACCTTGAATTAAAACTGGTTGAATGAAATGGGAAGAGCACACCTTTATATTTATATATTCCTGATCATGACCTTAATAAAAGAACTGTGAGCAGATGTCTGTAATTCTGGTCTTACATAAACACCATGAGGTATGTACATAGCATTAATGCAAGTACAATTTTATTCATTGCATTTACTAGAACTAGCTGCTGACATCCCATTCCTCATCCAAAGGGTTTAACATTAGCTCTGTTAATTATTTGCTGCCATTTGCTGCTTCAGATGCTCTAAGAAGGCTTTTCACAAAGTTTTTGACCACTTTTTTCTTCCAGAAGCACAATTGTGAACTCAGACAAAGATGTTGGCCTGGCCTGCAGTTATCCAAAAGATTTTATGTTGTACTGAGTTACGGATTCTGTGCGGGCCAGTCAAGTACTTTTTTTTTCACACCATCTTTTTGGACTGGAAGGAAAGCAAGACAGATCAACCAGAATATGTCATGGTGGGTTTCAGAGCTCTAACCCACATGCAGAACACCACACGGAAGCAGGGAAAAAGTTCAACAGTTTATT
>JAUZNJ010068298.1:0-39037 GCA_034780135.1 Jordanella pulchra
ATAGATAGATAGATAGATAGATAGATAGATAGATAGATAGATAGATAGATAGATAGATAGATAGATAGATAGGTTAGTTAATTCAGTTTTTGTTAATATCTCAACAAGGAAGACCTGATCTTGTAACTATTTTTTATTTAAGGGGTATTAAAACTCTTATAAAATGTCTTTTTTGTAATTTATGAATCATATTTGTAATATGAATTATACAAAATATTACAAACATTTTCTTTTGTCTTCAGATTCAAGTAAAGCTCGAAACAATCTCCACACCAGGGTCCTGCTGGGAGAAAAACGAAATGTCATTTGTTGCATTTGGATGATAATTAAGTAGTCCACCACAACGCCTGAAAATTCACCATGGCGCAGGCTCCTTTTATAAGCCTTGCAGTTCTATTTTAGGGGGGAGAACGCTGATAGCTTGTGTAATCCCAGTCAGGGTTTTCTGGTGAAAGAAGATGCAGGCCTTACAGCAGATTAATGCCATGGCGATACGTTCCGCTGCGGCTGAGAACCAGGCTAAATACTTCCTTTCCTACTTTCTTTCCTATAAGGAAGTTGGAAATATTGGGATTCCCTGCACCTTAGGCTAGTGAGGGCACATGATGGCATGCACTGCAGAATGTAAACACTTGCTTATGTTCCCCACCTAACCAATAAGACAAATCAAAGACAAAGTTTTTCAGGCCTTTTTTGTGTAAAATCTTCCCAAGCGCTGTTCCTCAGTCTGTGATTTCATTATTAGTCCAGCTAATCCTCTAAGAGTGAAGCTGGCCCCTTGTTAGATGTCTATACGTGGGTATCAACAGTAGAATGGTGCATGTTGTCAGATGAGCGCATAGGTGCATTAGTGTGTGTGCACAAGTGGGAGAATGCTGGTTGTATGAGGTTCCTCCCTAGGGCGCTGCAGACTGTTTTGATTTCCCACTTCATGCAGGACGTGAGAGTAATCCCCTCAAGATTCCCCCTCTAGAGGTCTTTAGCTGCCATAAGCCACCATTCAACAGGCAAAAACCCCAGAGCAGCCGACTGGTATTACTGCATGATTGGGGAGGGGGAGACGGCTTAATCTGCCCTTGTGGCTAACCTGTTACTGAAAAGAAACCTGCGGGGAAGCGGGCCAGGAGACGGAGCTTGAGTAGAAAGTATATTATTCGTCCTCTGGTAACATTGAGGAAAATTTGGAAAGGATTTGTAAACTTAGGAATGAATGATAACTATCTCAGCATGAGCCTTATCAATCTCCCCTAATAGTCTTTGAGCTCTTAATAAAGTGATTAAGCTTAATAAAAATAACTTCAAGAAGACAGTTATGCTGATAAGCAATTCTTAAACTTATTTCACAGCAAGTGAATTTTTACGACTAAAATGCCAGCATCTTTAGACCTCAATGCCCTCGTTGCTTTCTCTCTATTTTGTAATTATAAATCTTATGTTTAAAAAAATATATTAAATATTTAAGCTTTTTACATTTTGTGGCAGAAACATTATTTACAGTTACTTTTATCACATTACAACCAAAAATGTAAACTTAGGCATTGATTAACAAAAAGTTGTCATAATTGAGAAGCAATTATTTACTTGTTATTATACACAATCCAAAAAAAACAACCTTTTTTTTCTGATATATTAAAATAAAACTCAGTGCATTCAGAAGTTGCCAACAGTTAAGGCGAAAGTGATCCATTCCTGGTACAGATATAGATATAAAATTATATTTCAGTCATTTAAAAAAATAAAAACAAAATATTAAAGAAGCATTCATTTAAAAAATAAATTATTTAAAATAGCAAGTTTTTAATGATTCACATCCTTCCTATTCATTGATGAGGCAGACGTTACTTCACCACAGAAGGTCAGTAAAATCTGACTTATATTTACCAAACACAATAAAGAAAAAAACAATTCAAAACAAAAAAAACTATATACAGTTGTGCTTGAAAGAAAAGATACGTAGCATTAAAGAAAATGATAAATTCACACTAGTGATAAAACTAACATTACATTGAAAAAAAAATGAAATAAAAATATATTAAATTTTAATTTAGTAAAATAAAATACTTATTTTGAGTATATAACACGAATTAACATTAATTAAAAATTAATGTTATGATTTTTTTATGATGTTATGATTTTCCAATTTTCATTTTTTTATTCATTACTACTTTTGTCATTGTCAATCTATTTTAATGGAAGTCTTTAATGGAAGACTTTCAAAGACAACTATATATACGTACAAATATATGGATGACTGCTTGCACACCTTTTTGAGTTTGGAAAGAAAATAAATGTTGGAAGGAATATTGCAAGTAAAAATTCATTCTGACCCCTTAATCTTTCCATTGGATATGTTTCCTGGTTACTTCACTCATGACCAGAGATCTTTGTTACATCTTTTATTGACAACAAGCAAAATGATTATAGTAAATTGGATGAATCCAAACCCACCAACCATGGATCACTGGATACAGAAAATTAAACCAGCAGTCATGATTGAACAATAAACCATGAAACTTCAATTGATAACCAAGAATTGTTAAATCTCTGGCAACCTATTGCAACCATTCCTCCTTAAAACACCTCCTTCTCTTTTGTTTATATTTCTTAGACCCGATGAAAAGTATAAATTTTGCCTTTTTTTTTATACTGATGTAAATGCCCAGTCTCAGCATGAAAGTTAATAAATTAAATTGTCCTGTTTCTGGTTGGCAATAAAAGTAAAAAAAGAAATATATATATATATATATCAAAAAACAGTTTTATTATCCCAGGGGTGACTCTTTGATTAACAAATGGTGAAAAACCTGCTGCAATAATTAATGATGAGCATTTTTTTGATTTTTAATCTTAAATCATTGGATAATTTCAAGTCTCTGAGGTAGGAAAGTCTTAACATCTCCTTTAACCCCAATCGGCCTCATCAGTTCACACTGAGCCTGGTTCTGCTGGAGTTTTTTTCCTGTTAAAAATTAGTTTTTTCTCTCCACTGTCACAACCTGCTTGGTTGGTGGGAGGGATTGCTGTCGAGTCAATGAGTCGATGCAATCAGCTGGTTTTATAGAAAACTTTGAACCAATGTGACTGTGTGATCTGATTGAATTGACTCTGTAAACAGATTACGTGTTTTGAATTAATCTTTTATCAGCTTCATACACTGTCTATCAGATTTAAGTTAGGATTCTGGTTGGATCACATCAAAACATTACGATGGCCTCCACTCAGAGTGAAGATGATAGAAAAAAAAAATGTCAGTAATTCATTTTTTCATTATCTAATTTATTTTTATGTTCTTTTTTTGTAAATAATTTTTGACTTAACCGTGACAAGCAAATATCTGTGATCTGATGTCATAATACATTTAACAATTAAAAATAATTTATCAAACAACATAACAAAGATCAATGAAGGCAGCAAGCGATTGAAGTTGTGAAGCATCTCAGGCCTCATTCCCACATACAATGTTATGTGTCCTTTTCCTCATCCGTTGCAGATTTTACAATGTGGTAATGCACACTAAATTCATGTAGGATCTGTCCCTGCATCAAATCTAATTCCTGAATTTCGAAATGCCCTGGATTCACTTCACTGTTCCACTCTCTGACTTACTGTTTGGCTCTTCTGTTGTTTAGAAGTTGAGCTGTTTTTCTTCAGAGCCGATCAATATTAGTGATAAACGACAGCTCTACGTCAAGACAAAATGCCAGTGGAAATACAGCACTGACCAGAATGACTTTTTATGCAATGCAGAGAAAAGAGAACGAATGTGAATGAGGGGTCACAGGTGATTGCTTGATCCATTCTCAGGACATGGATAGAGTGCAGGACAACTAATGAATAAAGGCCTAAACTGCCAGACACGCAGAAGTAGCTAATAAGTTTAATAAAACTCAGAAGAAGTTGCAGAGATAATAATGGCAATTATTTGTCACAAGGTCCAGAAATCTGGGCTCTGGCAAAAATAAGCCATCATTGAAAAAAGCTATATGCAATCTTACACCAACTGAGAACATAGGAAACATTTAGGAGAAGTTCCTCTAGTCAATTGAAACCAAATTTAATTTTTTTCCTCTATAACAACCTATTATGTTTGCAGACATATAACAATAACAGTTCCTTTGAAAACACCATCCAGTCATTCAAATATAGTGATGATAGCATCACATTTCAGCAGACTGGATAGGATGGAGCTAATAGTAAAGGTTTAACTTCTGGTGAAGAAACAACCCTAAACATACATCTAGAGATACAGTAGAAGGTTTTATATCAGGGATACCAAAGTCCAGTCATTGAGAGATACTATTCTGCAGCTGTTAAATGCATCCCTTCTTCAACAGATCCCAATGGCTAAATTCACTCATCACTTATTTAGTAATTCTGGCAATAAGTTAAAGGGATACACCTAAAAGGGGTAGGGTAGTGCGTGATGCTTTGGCATACTTTTGTTCAACTGGCAGTTTCAATGGCCATTCATTATATTGTGTTTCCTGTAATTCAGTATTTGTTTTGTCCAAAGGAGTATGAAAAAATATTGGTTCTTAGAGAAATGCTTTCTTCATTTATAACTAATATTGCTTGTTAATGAGTTTGCCAAATTCTTCTATCATCCAGATGAAACAATAACTTTTTAACTGATTGGTCAGAAGCAAATATGGTTATGAAAAATAACTTGAAACTGAGATGGATAAACAAATGAGGATTGAAGATGACAAGATTGGGGGAGAAAAATTCCAGCCAAGAACACTGATGTCACATTGCTTCTAATGGGGGATTATTGGCCAGTTTAAAGAGCTGAAGAAGAGATACTCATGATGTTTAAGCAGCACGCTTCCTGATCTGGTGTTAGGAAGAAAAAAAACCACTCCTATTACTTTGGCCCTCGGTTTATCGTACTTTCAAGGTCTTTCCTCATCTGAATGGCTTTGTGTGACAGCTATAGCTACTGAGCACTGATTGCAGTCAAGCCACATGGTGTTTCCATGGAAATGGCACTCAGGTTACTCCTTTGGTGCACTGCTTTGTGGAAGTCTATAGCATTCTCATCTGAAGTAAATATATTCCTTCAGGGCTGCAAGTCTCAATATGTAGCTCATGTTGGCAATATATAATGTGAAGGGCAAATCCCGCACATAGTGAAGGGTGTATAATTTTGATCACGTTATGAGCTTTCAAGAACCAACATCACTGATCATGAGTGAATTTCATGCAATATAAACCTTTGTCTGTTTAAATTAAAGAATAATATTGATTTCCATCTCTTTCTCTCTATATAAAAAAATATATATATTTGTGTATATATATATGTGTATATATATTTATGTATGTATTGGTTATTTGACTGATATATTTTGTAGAATGGTTAGAAGAAATCTGTAGGTGTTTAATTTTGCTTGGACAGAAGAAACAAAATGTAAAAATTACAGCAAAAGAAAGCCTTTTATTACCACATAAACTCTCCAACACAAAATTTATGAATGCCTGCAGTCTCCTCAGCGGTTATGCTTCAGAGTCGTCTAAAGAAACATGTTTTAATTGTGGCATTTATTTTGCCCAATTGAGGGTTCTTCTTCCTAATGAGCTCTTGCTACATCTTTTCTCTTCTTGCCAATAAGCAGATACATAAATGTTTATTGCATTTAGATAAGAACTTTCCTGTTTTTATGAAAACTGTAAGTTATTATCAATATACTTTATGTTGCTATCATTTTGTTGGCTCTTTAGTGTCAGAAAAAAACACATTTTATAATTTAATGGTCTGACAAATTTTTTTTCCATTTGTGTTTCATACTTTTAAGATTTTCGTTTTAAGGATCTTATGATATTTGGCCTCTGAAATGAATCTGCAAAAACCACCTCATTTCTCAATCTGAGATTGTGCTGCTTTTCTAAATAAAGATTAATTCATTTACCACATATGTGTCATCGCTGAGCACCACAGTGGTCATCACCACAGCCCTCAACATAATCTTGCATCGGCAACGCTCCATTTGAAGTTGCCCGTGGGAGAAAGAGGGCTGAGGGGACAATTATCTTGTATGTTCTCAAGAGGTCTGGCATTGTGGAGGAAAAGGCTGAGTAAAAGAGATCAGAGAAGGAAGGTACACACAGAAGTACATCTGAAGGCTTTCTAGATCCCAGGTATTACCAACTGTCTGAATTAACAGGATACACATACTTCACTAGACAGTCAACATGTCATGTCTTAACAGCATTTGGCTTCATCTAAGAGCCAAAATTCTTACATGAAGCCCTATGAGCTCTGTGCTGTTTCGCAAGCTTAGAAGAGGTCTTAAGCCTCCACAGAAGATGAATGCAGAGTGCTAAATTAATTTGAGGCATTTTCTTTTGTGAGCTGACAAAAGCGACCAGGTTGGAGCTGGTTTCCATAGCTGATGACAGATCATCTGGCTGCAGTGTTTGCCCAGGTGTCGGGCCTCCCCGCTGCAGACAGCAGAGGGCTTGTCCAGGTTTCCAACTTCACATTGCTGAAGTTGCTGTGCCTTGATCGCACACATGGCTTTATTCAGAGCAGATATGAAAGAAACACTAAAATATACTTGTGACCAAAAAAAAAGAAAGTTGTTTGAACATGCCCTGCATTCAATAGTAAAAAAAAAGACTCTTAAAAAAGCTTTTCAAAGTCATGTTGATAAATGTATGATCACCCAAACAGCTGAGCTTAATAGTAGCATGGCATGTGTTTAATATCTAGCTTTGTGTTTTGATCTGCTGTTCTAGGTGATCACCTTTCCCATTATCCTGCACGTAAGATCACAATTTCAATCTCACAATATAAAATATACATTCTCTTGTGTGTTTAGTGTGGTGAAGGTGTAAATATATCAGCATTAACTTTGCTTTATCTGTGTGTTACTGAAGTCTGCTGTGTTTGGTCAAGGTTCAGCTTTTGGAGGCCTTTCCAAAAGCTGTCAGTCCAATCACTCATGGATGTCTGTGTATGTGTTACACTGGGTGGAGTGATGTCGGCACAAGCGGATAAAATGCTTCTGCAGTGAGAAATTTCCAGTTGCAACTAAGCCTTTGCTAAGAGAGCAGTCAACTGGGTGCAGTTTAATCACAGGGAAGATAACTTGTTAATGCATATAGAGTTTTAAATTTTGTCATGTTTAAAAAACAAACAAACTAAAAAAGAACTCTATATTTTATTGGAGCCTTATATAAAAGATCAACACAAAGAGCAGCTTGTGAAGAAGAAAGAAAATGATGCAAGGTTTTCAACATATTTGCATTTAGTCTTTGCTGAAATATTCTGAATTATGTCTCTAATACGTAGCTCCAGATATCAACACATTCACACATTTCCTCTATATTTCATTTATCTTCCTATTAACTCCGACCAGTGTCACTATAAATAGTGACACTGGTCGGACACTGCCGAAGAAAAGCATATCAGCACCATGATACCACCACCTTCGTATAACACTTTGGGGAAGGAGTGTGTTAAATTTTGAATTCTTTTTAGACGTATCCAAGAAAAAGGAGGAGTGCAATATTTTTCTGATGTGTAAAGAAGTATAAGTATTTTTAAAACTTTTATGAGAATACTATCATGTATTATTTCCTTTCAGGATGGAAGAGTTTCAAAATGAGTTATCTGACTCAAGTAGCTTTCAGCCTGTAGATGAGAATGATCAAACATGTTCTGTGTGAGAAACATGAAATGTGGCAAACTTTGGACGACATGTTCATGTCCACAGATTCTCCAACCTGACCTGTGAATCTCTAAACTCAGCTGAGAAAGAAAATGATGACTCTTTTCCTGTTCAGATGGAAGACTGAACAGTGACTGCAATATTTTGTTATAACCTGCTTTTTTAAAATTCACAACTTTCCCTCTGACCTGTCTGCTATGTCCCTTAATCTTCATGCTGTTACTTATACAGAGATTTACCTAAACAAAGAAGGACTCTGTTACCTATTTAATTGACGTCTAAATGCTTTTGTCTCTGTTGGATTTTATTTACCAGCAAAAGAACAAAAAATAAACTCAAATGCATCCTGTGCCATTTATGGTTTTTCCTTTCCTTTCAATATTATGTGCTAGCTTGTGTTGCTCTATCATGAAAAGAGAGATTGTAATATCAGAGCTGTTTGCGTTTCAATGTATTGAAATTACAGGTGCTTAATATTTACCTGTCGGTTTTAAAGGAAGGTTCATCAGCAATCCTTAAGTTAGTTTTCTGATCATCTTTTTTGAAGAACAATATCCATGAACCAACCACATCTGGTGCTCCTAAACTCCTTTTGCAAGTTTACATTTGTTTCTCTTTTTACTTTCAGCAGTTGATATAAGAAGAAAAAGAAGAAGTAGTAGAAAATGGCAGAATTACATGACAGAGCTGAAAAGGGCCACAAGTTTCTCTACATTTCTACAGCTTAGCGGACAAAGAGAATTGGGATCGTTTTTTTCCGCGGGGTGAGCAGAGAAGAATTGGAAGACTCTGCCACTTAATTTGGCGGCTGAGACTTACCCTGCAAAGTTTTGTTTTTCTAAGCCTCCAACATAACAGAGTGTGCCTTGCCGTCAGCACCTTAAGCAAGTAAAAGCGCTCCCTTTATGAGCTAAACCCGCCAGATATTTGCTTTGTGAATCCCAGCGAGAAGAAAAGAGGAGGGTTTGCTGTGAATAACTTTTAAAACACTGTGTATGAAACGAAAAAAGCTGCAGAAGACATGAAAGAGCAAGAGAAATGAATTGAATGTTGTTTTTTTCCCCTCCTAAGTCTATGAAAAAAAAAAAAAAAAGAAAAACGGCGATGGGATCTAAATGCTTCTCTTCCAAAAGCCTTAGCCAGGTGATTCATCACAGAGCTCCGTCAAAAGAGCTTTCCACAACATGAGGTGAACAATGACACTGTGATTGCAAGGACGGGAGAGCTCTTGATTGAAAGATATCAGCTATACGTTTAGCAGAGAGCAGGGGGCCAAATGGAAGAGCTGTGAGGAAGAGGAAGGTAGGGAGGGTGGGAGCTCAGCTCACTGATTAAAATACAAAAATCCCAACCCTTTCAGCATGGGAATCAAGAAAGCTTCACAGGGAGCTGTGTGTAAGGTCAACCTTTAGATAGAAATTTACCAAAACAATTTAACAGATGCTTTACTGTGAAGAGGGGAGCTGCCAGGGAGATTGATTGGAATTGTAGCAAAAGGATTTCATATTCCTCTGAGGTGATCGTGGACAAACGTCAGATTATTAGATTAGAAATCAAGCTGAACACCTCCTGGTTTAAGACATCTCACTGGAACAAAACAAAAAAACCCAAAACTCAATTGTTTAACAAGTTGTACATATTACATAGTAAAATCAATATAAGCATCATCATCACCTTCAGATGATTAGTTTAATAAAAACAGAATAAAATAAAACCAGATGATTTAATGTAATTGATAAAGATCCTTCATGAATTAAATAACAATTTTAAAGACATGAGGAAAAATATATTTATAAAGTATAATTAGTGTTATGATATATGGGCAAACTGGATTTGTTTATAAAAAAACACATTTCTATATTCAGACTAAGCAAACATTTAAGCTCTGTATTTATATGAAAAAACAAAATATCATTATAAAAAAATGACAGGTATCAAAACATGTAGTTCTGAGGCACATCTGATATAACATATTTATGGACTAACGTCTTTCCTTCAGTTTGGCCTTTCCCCTCATGTTCATGCAATTTGTCTTTATTATTCATAATGGCTCCTTCAACAATATGTAGTTTGTTCTTTCATTGTGATTCAGTTTTTGTCCGCTTTTGTCTTGATGTACTTCAAGTCTGTTATTTAAGGCAGGTGCAAAAAAAATGGAGGTTTAGAATCTAGTAAACACAAATCAGCAAAATCTGTTCTGTTAAAGTGATACAAGTATTGAGATTTGGAGTTTCTTTCTTTGCATATGAGCAGCAACATCTATTGGTTGAAGCACAGAAAAGTCTTCTCTCTAAAAGCAATATGTTTGCAAAGTTTAATTAAAATAAACAAAAAGTATTCTGGAGCATCCTTTCACAGATGAGAAAGATAAAAAAAAAATGATGGGCAACAATGCATTCTACCTAATATTGCCCTTAATCACCAACGCTGTATACCACTTTTCAATGATTTAAGTTTGCTTCTCAGCCTCAGGATCAAGACCCCCAGCAGATGCAGAGTCAACTATGAGCTACACAAAATTATTCTAGAATTAAATAACCAACAGGGTAGTTTTCAAAGAATGATATCAAGGTGTTGAAAAGGCCCAGTCAAAGTCCAGACTTCAGTCAAATGTAGTGATGGAGCCCCAACAGCTTTGGAGAAACGGATCCCTTATAGGTCAACGAACTAAAGCGATCACACAAAGAAGAGCTGGTCAAACAGTAATGAGGAACACAAGACTGATAACGGTACAGATAACAACTACAAGTTATTGCTGCTTAAGGTGGTTTTACAAGCAGTTCAGGAATGAGATGTTCTTTATTTTCATGACTGTATAGAACTCATGAAAATCAGCAAACATACACATGCAAACAATTCACAAGGAAGACCATGGTAGACATGAAGCAGGATTTTTATATTGTCCTTTAAAAGCTGTTAATACATTTTATCATATTTTTAAATAATCAGGCTTAAGTAGCAATGGAGATGAGTAGCATGACAATAAAAAAACATCTGTGTACCATGCCTTTGGAGGATTAAGTTTACCTCTCTTCTTTCCCTGCTTTATTTTTTTGTTTTGCAGTTATAAGGTGGGGACACATTTGCCACACGAGTTTCGGACAAATATTAAAGAAGAAACTGTCTGAATTTCCAGGGTCCATCATGTCATTAATTGTTGAAAATGACAAGAAAAAAAAACAAAATGGCAAAAAAAAAGTACCTCATCAGGCATAATAAAAATGAAATGTGGATAAGTAAAAAAATAAAGGACAAAATTATTAATCATGCTGTTGATTTAAATTTAAAAATGAATGTTAAAAAGTAAAACATAATGTTTGAACAAAAGTGGTCCAAATTACAGGTAAAATGTTTACATAAAAATTTGAAATAATTCTGAAATGATAAGAACATAAAATGAAGAAAAACAAAGGAAGCTATGTAAAAAATAAAACTTGATTATTAAGAACAATTTTACATTTCTATTAATCCTACCATTCTTATCTTTACACCAATCAAAATTAACTCAGTTATTCCTACATTAAAGAATTTTGGCAGCGCGCATAATTTTTACCATTTCTTTTCTATAATTGTGATATTTATATTCTGTTGTCAGGTTGGAAGCTATAAAATGCAATCTTGAATTATCTTTCCTTTAATAAACCCTAATAGTTTGATATAATAGTTTACAGCTTCTTAAACATATTGAGGTCATGTAAATAGTCTATTTTGGTATCATGGGTATGTTTACCATGACTTTTTGGTTGATCCCGGCTATCTTGTTCCTGCTGCCAGTTCTGAGTGTAACAAATGCATGGCTAACTGCCAAAAGAGGCGATTAAAAAAATGCAACATACATGTAAACTAAAAAAATGTTCTCTAATAAACAATCGAAGCTGTATATTGAAGGTTTAAATGTATAATGTGGAAAATGCAACAAACCTTGTGCTTGTTGTCATCCAAAGAACAGCCATTCATGTAAGGTCTCTCATGGTTTTCTCTGTATTTCCCCCCCATGGGATAGAAGTGTAATCGCCTCAGACACTATTTACACTCAGGGCTGAGCTCTACTATTACCCTTCCATCAATATCAGCACTTAAAGTTCATAAATCTGTGAGCCAGAACTCCAGCCTGTAATTTTCACAGTCCCTAATTTACAGAGGGAAGGAATAATATTACAGGGTATTCTGCTAAATAGCGATGACACTCACACGTAATTGTGAGAGACATTGGGAACTCTCACTGCTTACCAAAGCCTCAATACGTTAACGCATTTGTTACATATAGTAGCGCATGCAGAATAACAACACCATTATGAAGTGTGGGAAATCAAACGCCTTTCTATGGTGACTCTGCTTCATCAGAAACATCTTCCTGTTTATGCAAACAGCTCAGCTTTCCAGACATCGAGTCAGCATTTAGCTTCTTTTCTGCTGGGATAAACATGTGATTTAGGCAACTTTTGACAAGATATGGTTGATTCCAGGCGCGTCGGCTTCAACTGTCTGATTTTTAACTACCGGCGGCTTGAAGTGGTCAATTTCGACTTGATAAACATTACATCAGAAGAAGGTCTTTGCATTAAACTCACTGATGAGAGTTGAAAAAATACTAGCAAATAACTAATGTAAGAGAGATATGCTAAAGTTAGACTGAACTGTGGTCTCAGCTGTTTAAAACGACTTAATCACTTATTTTTGTCTCTGATAATCAAGTATTCAATACCTGGAGGATTATATAACAGCCCTGACAGTTAGGATTCAGATGCAATAGCCAGCATTGATAAAAAGGCTTCAGCAGTACAGATGAGAGGACACTGATGCAACTGAACGAGCTCCAAGTGGGAAAGTGTGTAAAGATTTTCGACAGAAGTCCAAAGGACAATTTTTCAGGTGAGACAAATGCATAAAAGAATAGTTTGCAGGAAGGAGGAACAATATAGCAGGAATACAACAATACAACTAATGTAAGAGTTTGGCGTGGAGCAACGATATATACTGTTCTGCCTATATTCTGGATCAGCTGCTGGTGAGTTGATTGCTGTGCAAGAGACTAAAAATCTCCAAGAACAATAGTCCACTCTGAAAACCCCAAAATGTAGCTCAACCCTACATGTATTGTGTCGCCTTAATAATGGAACTGCTGCCTTGAGGCAAGAAGTTCAAACCCAAACTTGGGGTCTTTTTCCCTGGAGACTGCATCTCCCCCTAATGCATGGGTAGTTCTCTCTATCTCTGTACTCCAGCAAAAATGTGACTTACCAGATGGTTGGGTCGCACCCAATGACTGCTAGTGATAGGCACAAGCTGTCCCTTCGCAAACCGGTGAGGATCAACAGGTACAGACAGTGGATTGATTAACTCAATAATGGGATGACTGTGAAATATTACTCGATATATTTTTTTAAGTGTTCAAAAATATTTTTTGATATTTAAAGGCAATCATTTAGGATTGCTTTTGATCTTTTTTGGACTTTTTCCATAGATAATGATATAAATAATATCAGTTTAAAAGAATTAAATCAATATTTATGTGCAGCATTGAAGAACACTGCAAAAAAACACAAAAAAACATGAATCGTCCTCATGATCGCGTCATTAGATATCTTCAGCAGCATTTTCTTGGAAGTTATAGAGAGTAATTGTACTTTGGCAGGTATTTTATCTTGAAGAGGTAAATATTTGCTGTCCTGGACACTGCTATCTGGAGATCCGTCCTTATCACTTGTCGAACTACATATGGTCATGCGAGGTGCCTTGTTTCCAGAAAAGATAGGAACAAACGAATAAGAGCCTTGGATTACTCAAAGAAAAGCAACGAATCTATTTGTTCTGTAGTTTAAGGATTGAATTAAAGCTAAATATAGGATCTAAAATCTGCATTTGCTGTTTGTCTAGTTTACCTAAAGGTGTATTTACAGTATCTTAACCTTTCTGCAGCTGCTAAATTTCATTGTTGATGAACGTGGGATGCAAAAAATGTAGATCAGTCATTAACTTATCTTGTTCTTATCATCAGGATCTTGGTTCCCTGTGATGATGTTAAAGTCAATAAAAAAGCAAGGGTCAATAATAATTTTATTATGTGATTTCCAAAGTAGATCATCAATAATTTAGATTCAATTTAGAGAAACTAGCACAACTCTCCACCCAACCCCCATCTTTTTCCCAAGACAGATGTCAATATAGCAGTTTGACAAAATAGATGTTGCACTATAAAACTGTCAAACAACTCTTCAGGGGATGTAATTAGTTCTTCCTGCACTCTGGTCTTGTTATTCCCGCCATGAGTGGAGACACATTGAAAGCTTCCTCAAATCCACACCCCCCTCTCCCAAAAATCCACCAATTTACCAAACTCTCCTAGACTATCCTGAAATCCTCATTTTCCTCCCTCAGCATCACATGAGATTGAAAAGCATCTGCTAAATGATAAAAAGCACCATCGTTGCCAAATTAGCACCACATTCAAAGGCTCTGAAAGGCAGCAACAATGGAGCCTGAGCAGCAAAAAAGCTTAATTATCCAAGATGTGTGTGTGTGTGTGTTTGGGGGGTGGGGGTGTTCTGCATGTGTGTGGGTCTGAGTTTGTGTGGATTATACATGTTTGTGCCCTCTTCCCAGGTTTAGTACCGATGATGTAATGACATATTTCTGTGTCTGTCATTGGAAGAGCATTACCTCACTGATATTGCTGGATGGCAGGCAGGGTGAGGAGAATCAGGCAACAGCAGCACTGAAGCACCAGTTTTTGCAGTGCAGCATAAATCCAGAACAAAATGTGATGTCTTCCAAATTACAAAAGTGAAAAAATTGTTGGAAGGAAAAGAGAAACATATATGAAAGTTTCACTTTTTGTGTATCTGCTATATTACTTGACTATGAAATATGAAGCCAACCAGATTCTCACTGTTTTTTGAACGATGCTAACAATATAAATTCAGAACATTTGCTTTGGGTCATCTGCTGTCATAACCTCTTCAGTCTTTTCATTGAAATTGTGATCCTTTAATCTTTAGGTGTTTGTTTTAGATCATTTCCTTGTTCTCATGTCCTTCCTTTATTTAGCTAATTCGTTTGTATAAATTAAAGCTAGTTTGGTGTTTCCATATTAGTTCTTTTTTATTCTAATCTATTTCCCCCAGGTGACCTCTATTGGCTATTATGTTGGACGAATCAGAAACACCTTTTTAGTTTCTTCTCCTCCCCCAAATTCTTTGATCTTTATCTCTGTTTTCTCCTGCATCAGTTAGAACTGAAGAAGCCTCTTGGATGAGAGATGAAACATCTTTTAGAAAACTTCACGTCCAGATGCCTAAACTAAACTTTCCAAGGTTGACTATGACCTGGATGACTGAGAACCTTCACAGATACCTTCCATCAGTTCACTACTTTCATTCTCCCTCAGCTGCTCTGCATTATGTTGATTGAATTCACCTGGTCCATAGTCTTTTTGTCTGTGGATCTTTCTGTTTCTTTTCTCTACATTCATTTCCCATGGCTGTTACTTACCCTTGATGTCGGCACCATCATCCTCCATTTACTTCCCTGCTTCTTAATCTTTTTACAAGGCACTAAGTTCCAGCTGTAGATCAGGGGACTTGTGTTATGCAAAAAAAAAAAAAAAAAAAAAAAAGCGTTGCCATCACAGTTTTGTGAAATATAAGATTTTCTGTACGACAAAAAAAAACACCTCACCGAAGCGTAGAATTTTCTTATTCTAATAACGTGAATTTTATTTTTTATTGCAGCACATCCCTTTAGCATCATTCAAACTTGTATGGATAATAGGTGACAGACGGGAAGCAGCTTTAGAATAGACTGGAGGCAGGTAGAATAAAGTGATGACAGGCAGAAACCGATGAGTGTCAAGTGAGGATAGACCAGGCACACTGGACTGAGTCTCATCCTGGACAGGAGGAGATATTCCAGCGTGACGCAGGTATAAGTAGTTATGATAATAGCTGTGAGGAATGAGGATAATAAGGAGAATAGCAGGTGCATCTGCTCACTCTACTTAGCAAAGCAAAAAGTGGAGAACAGCAAGAAGAAGTAAGCAGCCAACCAGCATAAAAAAAAACAATTAGACAGAACCGATTCATGACACAAAGACCTAAAGTTGAAAACTGAGCAAAGGGAGAAACAATGAGGGTATTTTAAAAATATGTAAGAGCATCTAGTCTACACCCAGTTGTAGACAGAGTTCATCACTCGGGGTTATAAAAGCACTTTTTCATGTGGATGGAAAAAATCCTTAGACTGGAGAAAGAAAACACACAGCTTTAACGTGAGCGCATTATCATTTGTTTGACTGGGGTATTAAACTAAGAGACTAATTCTGTTGATGTAAATAACTCTAACATAGAATAAATACAACCATGAACTTTATACAAGCGGCGTTTTTCCTCTGAACTATGCTAGTATTTATCATTAGATCACTTCTGTGTGATTACTTTACCAGCAACATTTGAAGTTTATTTTTAGAAGCATTTTGAGCAACAAAGAAAATCCTTGTATCAGGCAATAGTTATTTAACACAATGATACATTGACATTAATTAGGTCACACATTTCTGTAAAATTTTGTGGCAGCCAAAAATGTAATGCTTACTTTTACTTTATATAAAACAATGGGAATTTTATGTTTTTTTTATGATTAGCATAATTAATAATGATGATTGGAAGATAATAGATGACTTGTAATGGAGACTGACTGCGAGCTGACTAGGCTGACCGAGTGGAATATGTTGTGTTTGGGGACAGAGGCGCAGTTGCTCCAGCAGGCATAGCTTAGAGTTCACCTCCTTAAAATAAAGCTGCTCCATTCTCCTTTTGTTTTGTGTCAAGCATAACAGGACGGGTTGTTTAAAGGTGTAAATACGCAAGCAACATGCACACCATGAAGTAAGAGACTAGTGAGTTTTGTTTTTTTTGTTTGTTTGTTTTTGTGTAAAATATTTCTAGCAACACCTTTAAATCCAGATCAATGTCTAACAGAACTGTTGTTATTATTATTCGGTACAGACCAAAGAGTAGTGTGTAGATGTATCACTTTGAAACGGAAAAAGTATTTATTGGGGATTACATCCAACTTCGAGTGAAACAGATACTACAGAGACTAGTCTGTGAACGCTGGTTGATAGATATTGCTGAGCAATGGTTTTTGTTGTTGTTTATGTGAAATAAAATGATAACGACAAATTGTTTACATCCCTCTTTAAAACATGAGCTCTAAACTGAGACACGCCCTAATGAGCATCTAAAACAAAACAAAAAAATGACAGCCACTTTTTCTATTCTGCAATATCAAGTGAATCATCTGATAAACACTTCTTTTGAAATTGATTATTTATGGATGACTGTGCATGTAATTTATTCATTTTTAAGCTTTAACTATAAATTTATGAATGCTTTCCAACAGTTTGGGTTCATCTTGAACATGTTGGTACTGTCAGTCTGATAAACCACAATGTTTACAACTGACAGTGAATCTCATTTTGTTACACACACAATGGCAAATGCTTTCTTTGATTGCTTTATAGCTCCCAAAGCCAGAGGTGTAATGAATTGATACTTACTGTCATGCTGTCTACTCTATCCTCTGTCACATTTATTACTTTTAATCCAAGTGCTTCAGGGAAGAGCTCAGCCTGTCTTTAAAACAGGTGAAAAGACAATTGCTGGGCCAAAAGGAAAGCTAAAAATACCATGATCAGCAGGTGTAAAGCAATTTATGTAACTAAAGAACGATGGTTCAAAAGAATCCCATTAAATTGAATAAATGTAAGAGGACAGCTTTTACATACTTTTAAGAGATTTGTTATTTAAAAATAATACCTAGAAACTAGAAACACAATTATAATTGTTGACATCAACAGTTTTCTGCAGGTCTTTGAGCCTATAATAAGTTGTTGCTGCACACTATCAGACAGCTGGCTGAAAAAAAGATACCTCTACTTATCCCTTGCTTATAAGACAAATTAAATGGGCTGTTGGGAAGTATTTTTCTCTATGAAACCTGAGACTGTCATCGTATAGAAATCAAATTGTTTTTTGTCAATAGTTTGTTTGCAGGGTTTTAAGAATCCTCAAATATGTACGATGCCTCCACCGCCTTGGATATGACACTGAGTGACAACTAGCTTGCCCAATGGTCCGTCTACCACTTAACCAGCTAATATTTGCTGTCTGCAGTCCCAGTGTTACTTAAGGAAAACAGAGCAGGAAATCACAGTTTTACTCTAAAATTTTCAAATAATAATAATACAAAATCTCTGCTGTTAACTGCCAAGTTTTTCTGTTTTTCTTTTAAATAATTTGTTGTTTTTTTTAAGTAAAAAAGTGGTATGACAATTTGTTTTATTTTTAAAATGCATTCTCCTCAGTTACACATTTCATTTAAAATAAGCATGCAGTTTTTTAAAACTATACTAAATCTTTTTATTTTGCTGTAAACTTTTACAATGCTGATAAAAGACAACTGAACTTCCTTCTCATAAGGATTATGCTATTCAATTCTCAATTTGATGGGGATTTTAGTTTCTTCTGTTAAAGCTATACATTGTGTAAGCACACAAACCATTTTTTCTAACAGTCAGAGATTAAAATAAACTTCTTTTTTTTATTATTTTTAGGTTGACCAAGATTAATACAATTATTTCTATTTGCCCCTTTGCCAGAGTAATGAAAGATGTATTTTTTATAACTTTCCTCAAAGTCGGGAGTTTACTTAAACTAAGATTGTTATGTCTTTAAACAATCTGGGTAAGCCCAGATGATGATCTCATGGCTTTATAAGCTTTATAAGTTAACAGAAGACACACCTTTAGAGGCTTTTTAAGGCACACCTCAAACACACTGGATGCTTTGCAGAATTTTCTGTCATAAAAATATCAGGATATCAAGACAGGTTTATCCTTGGGTAAAATTTCTAGATAGATGACAGCACCATGTTCATCCATTTCAATAAATATGCATAACTACAAATGCCATTGGAGTTCAAAGTCATCATACTGTTCAGTAACCGCATTGTTGCTGTGTTACAGAGATAAGCATGTCTTAGAGGGAAATCCATCGTCAACTTCAGAACAAAAACAAAAGAACTTGCAAAGATTTTTAAGAAATATTCAAAGAGGTTGTCATAATTTTGTCATGTATTGACATGGACTGAAAGAAGACAATGTAATAACCTAAAGGCAAAATAATAATCAGGTAACTGTTGGCAAGTAGAATCAGACACAAATGCAGCAATTTTTTAAAAGACTTGTGCTCTACACCCAACATTTGACCAGATGATGGAAAAATGGATGGAAAACGATGCAAACATGAAGCAAGTTCTTCAACACCAACCAGGAAATGAAAAGCTGACCCCAGTTAAAGCCCTATTGAACAGCTGCCGGCCGAATTAAAAAGCTTTTTGTGAACAATGGTGGCCAACCTGTAACCCTTCACAGATAAAAAAAAACATGTGAAAAAAGATTCTTACATTGTTCTTGGATTAAGTAAATAGATATAATTTAAGGGTCAGTAGAAATTGCTGTTTATATGTTAAATTAAAATAGTTTCATCATTTTACAAAAAAATAGTTTTAATATTTATTCAAATGCTAAATATTTAACAATTTATTTTAGTTTTTTCCCCATTTACATAACAAAAAATATGTACCTGATCATTCCTGTCATAATTTTTGGATTAGTATTTTGAAAAATGTATTTGATTTATAGTTTACACAGTAGTGTTCACTGTTAAGGAGACATTTTGGCAGGGGTGAAAATTGACAAAGTAACCTTAAGATCTAATTGTTGAAGATGTGAAACAGCTTTCATAAAATGAAAGCAGGGAGCCTGTGAGAAGGAGTGTGACTATCACAAAAGAAGCTCACTAAGACAAAAAAAATAAAAATAATAACCAAAGGAAAAAGAATAATACTGTTTTAAGAAAATACAGCAGAACAACAGAAGTATGTATAAAACGTTTGTTTTTCAAAGCAGTAACACAAATGAAAACCAAAATACACATACACACACTTGTGGATTGTGACACATTGATTTGAGATTTTGTTGATTTAATAAAAGGAAATTAAATATGCCGTGTCTGACTGGGAACATGGTTTATGTTTTGTGCTAGCCTAATATGCAGCAATGCTCTTTCAAGGAACACATTGCCCTTAATGAGATCTGTGCAAACACTGTTCTGTCAAAGAGTGCTGGCATGTATAGCTTGGAGACTAAATACATGAATGTTGGTGATGTTAGTGATTACTCTTCTTTTAATTTTTATACCCAAGCAGCATTTTGCTTTGTTTTTTATTGACATAATCCCAGAGGCCTGTTTCACAAAAGCTGAATTCAGAAATTCTTGGATAAACGATAACACCAGATTCAACCTGTTGTGATCCTGGCCTTATCCATTCCACAAAGGCTAAGCCAGGCTCCACAGGTACTGCTATGTCAAGCCAGGTATAAGTGATTAAGCTAAATGTAGGTCTCCAGTTTTCCTCAAGAGACCATGAGGTCCATCAAAGATTCATTGCTTGACTAAACAAGGGTGGGTCGATTAAATGCCTAAACAGCCAAAAACACGCATTCCTTTTCCTCTTCTCCTTGCTGTGAGGTTTTTTGTTATATTTTATCAAATGAACAACTATTGACCTAAAAACGAAAAGTGAAGACAGATATAGTAATATGTCTGATCTTTCAGTTTATAAACCTTCTCTTTTTTGCTAAGATGATTAGTTTCTCTGTTGTGCTGCTGTTTAAATATTTGACTTCAAAGCAGGAAGCTCCAAATGCTGAGTACTTCCTAAAAGTCATCAAGTATCATAAACTTTATTCAGCAGCAGGTATGATTGGTCCCGTTTTTGCTACAACATTCTTTTATTCCAAGAATTTGCACCGTTTGGAAATTAGTTTGTGTTCAAGACAAACGCATGGCGCAGCACAGGAGAACCAGCAAGACAGATTTTGAATAAAGCGGACAGAAGTTTAAAAAGAGGAGTGTAGGAAGCCAAGTTTGTTGTAAGAGAAAAGCCATCATTGAACAAAGAGGGAGGATTGCAGTTTAAACTTTCAACCACTTTCAGCTACACAACAACAGGGTTCAACAAAAATGACAGGTTGATCATTGACCTGCACCGGATTTGGATTGTGCTTAGGAGAACCCACCACCGGGTGCTTAAAAATATCAACGCTCCAACTACAGTTTGCGCTAATGTGAGCCGACACAACTGACAAAGACTCATGGAGAGGTGAGGAAATGATTTTAGAAGAACTCAGCCTGTTGCCTTCGAGCTTAGGTAATGAAATCACTGATTGATGTCACCACTGACTGAACAGATCCAAGACTGACTAAGGTTTGCTATTAGCCTAAGCAGAAGCAGGTTACACAGAATAAATCACAGCTGTAACTTAATGTATTATGCTTTTGTGGAACAGAGTTGAGGCTTAATTAGGCCAAGATAAATGGAAAATCCCAACTTAATCCCTAATCTTGGTTTCATGTTATTGGTCACAGGGGTTCATTTATCCTATATAACTCATTTTCCTTCATTTCTTGCTCTTTTTTTCTTCGTCATTTTTTCCTGTGTTTAACTTCTAGTATACAGATGTACGGAGCAGTCTTGTTTTGGAGTTTATAAGGCAAAATGTGTTCAAATATCTCAGTATATATCTAGGTTCTGTTTAAAGATATTTTGATAAAAAACAGTTTGGTGAAGGGCATCTCACTAAATTATTAAGAGGTACTTAAATAAAACATTTATTTGTCTTTTATATATAGCCAACAGCACAATTAATAATAAAAATAAAAAAATCACACGGACATTAAGATAATACTCAGCTATGATCAAACTGGACAAGGAGAGTTTCTCAATTTAACATTTTGTCTTCAGATACATTATTTTTTGAGCCCCATTACTGAGTTTAGCCCATAAAGTGGCTGTTTTAGGGCAGCAAGAGATGAAACAAATGAATTTTCTTTTGTTAAACTCTTCTGCTTCACATGTCTAACAGAGAAATCAAGACAAAATTGAACTTTGGGGGCAATAAGCTGCCCTCACAAACATTATTCCTAAAAAAAAAATAATCATATCCTGGCTATTCTAGCTAAAAGATAACCAGGGTAAATAAAAAAATACAGATTTAAATGATGATTTCCTTCATAAAGGGTTCAAACCTATCAACTAAAATCAACCTCAACCTCTGTAAAAAAGCCACTGTTCCCTATCCCAAATAGTTTGCACCACTATTGACATTTTTTTACATCAGCCCTTGTCGCACTTGTATTTCTAATTGTTTAAATTCACAGACACATTGTGACGCATTGACACATAGCAGTCGCTCAGTGAGATTTTGGTTTGATGTGTCTCAGATTATTGTTCTGCTGCATAGTTCAACTGTGACAGATATTCTGCATAAATCTTATGAAATGAAGAGGAAATGATGATGCCATCCATTACAACAGGTCAGCCAGGTCTCACAGTCCCAGAACATAACACCACCTTGTTATATGTGACTGTAGGTATGATGTTTCCTTTTGAAAATGCTCTTTTTATGATTTAGAGCACATATTTAATGATAAAGTCTGTGTCATCAAGCCACAGAAGACTCATCATCAAGTTGTTTTCTTGGATGTGAAACATGTTTTCTGTATTCTGTTTGGCCAGTCTATATGTTTTGCCGTTGAGTCATTTACAGTGTTCTTAATTAAGCAAGAAGAAACCTTATCTCTTAATGTGAATTTCTGACCTGAAATCCAAGGTTCATTCATATCATTACAAAAAAACACAGACTGTGTGATAGCGAAAACTGGATTTTACATAACCATCTGTATTGTCTCTTAGCCAGAAGATTTTATTTTATTTTTTTCAGTAGTTATTTGCTTAAAATTGGTAAACTTCCAAAATGTGATGTACTTGTTCTATTAAGGCGAAAAATGTTGAGATTTTTTGACAGTGAAATCACCTTAAAGTGACACAACGAAGCTGAGTCTCTGTACTTATAGAAACACTGTCCTCCTTGGAAACAGAGATCAAGCATGGGTCTAGGGAAAGCCATTTAAAATGTATGAGCATTATAAGGTTTTAAAAAATTGGGTTGAATCAAGGTTAACTAGATGATTTTGTTTTTAGAATTTCAAATAATCACCATATGTTCTTCCTAAAGACATTTAGAATAACACAGATGGGGATCTACTGTTGTGCTGCATTGATTTCTCATTTTCATTGTTTGGGAACTTTCCATCAAATCTTTTGGCAGAGTGTGGAAGAAAATGCCCATACCCGGAGCTAATTGCATGCATTGTAAACACATCCTGTGTTCAAAGGTTTGGAACAGAGAACATAATAAAAATCATCCCTGATCATTTATGTAAAACTTTACTGTGGCCCTTCATCTTTAACGACACCCAGTTTTACTTAGTGAACCACAAGAAAGTGCAGCTGACACTCTGCAGAAGCCTGCCTGTAATTCTTACTGATACCTGTGCATTAAACTTCTCTCTCCTCCGTGGGAGAACACTTCAAAAGCAGATTGATTTTAAGGCTAAAGAAAAGGCAAGTCTGAAGATGATGAAGCTGTTACAGGATATTTGAAACAAAATAAGATTTTTATTAACTCACAATCAAAAACTTCATGACTATATTTGACAGATCAATACACAAACTAGCATATTACAGTAAATTAAAAGAAAATCAGCCATTACTGTTTTCTATGTATGTTTGTGTTTTTGTCCTGCCTGAGGGTGAAACTCCACCTTTGTCTCCAGTCTTTTCTAACCTCTGACAGCTTTTGTTACCCTGCTATCTTATTTTCATCTTTTGTTTTAACAATTGCATAATGCTTCCATTTTGTCCATACAGAAAAAAGTAGTTTTCATGTGAACAGATTCTTCCACCTGAGTCGGGGGATCTCTGCAGTTTCACCAGTTAGGTTAGTTGGGCCTCTTGTTGCCTCCCTGGTAAATGTTTTTCTTGTTTGATGCCTCAGTAGATTAATAGTGGTGCTATGTGCCATTTGTTTAGAACTACTTTTGACTGTTAACTGAAGTATTGTTAGTTTCAGTTTGTGGTCCAGCTGTTTTCTTTGTCATTTTTTCTATCTTTACTTCTTTCTTCTAAAGTTAGTTTTCTTCTGTTTGATTGTTTTATTCATGTAAAACATTTTGACTTTTCTTTGTAGTAAATTTTGCCATATTAATAAACTTGCCTGGTCTTATCTTCCCTAAACCTCCACGTCCAAAGGTTTTGGCATTCTTTAACAAGTTTACTCCTAGACGGGCCTTCGATAACCAGCTACTACAGCTTCCTTGTTCTAAAAAAAATCCCTGCATCATAATAATGTTACTTCTATCTTTTACTGTTGTCATTGTTGACATTTAGGACTTTTTACATTTAGTTCAAAATCTGCAGTTCTAGTTTCATTTGAGCTTCTTCTTCTACATCCTTGTTCTGCATCTTATGGCTTCTAATGGCTCTTTTCCAAAATCAGTTAATTAAATCAATTTGAAGGCAGCTTTGAGCAATGGACTTTATTTAGTTACATGAGTGCAAATGCACAAGACATGTATGAGGACTTTTATTCCATTATATTTTATCTATCACTTGTTTGTTTGCTTGCAACAAAGCCAAGTCTGAAAAAGCACCAGAGGTATGAGTACATTTGCAAGGTATGTAAAAGTGCCTCCGAAATTGTTTCCCCCTCAGTTTTGCAGGTTAGATGAATGCAGCAGTGTGGAGGACCATGTCATATCAAGTGACCCTGTTATTAAAATGTAAATAAGCCAACCAGTATAGGCTACAGATATGCTGTTTTTCTCCTGTGCCAGTCTTTAAATCTGTCAGGTCACAAAGAAAAAAAAGAAATAGGGCTCAGAAAATAGTATGTTTGTGTGGCCGGGTAAATGGGTACATCAAAAAAGCTTGTGTCATCCTCTTTCCGCAGCCACAGAGAGCGTTATTGTTGTATTGTGAATATATGAATACAAATGCATGGCTTTCATGAGAGTCCTCCTCAGACCCTGGATGCATCAGCAGAGACCATAAACGTGCCCAGTCTAGCATGTGAAACCGAACATACAGGAATCACTAAGGGTCAAATTCAAAATGCAAAGCCACACCGATTCCCAGAGACACCATTTAACCACACAGGCATAATTAATGCTTTATTCCTCCTCAGCTGCCTTCACAAGGTGCAGATGCAGGGGAAGATGACCTGAGACTTAGAAACCACATGTGAAGGAGCAGCATGGAAGTAAGGTGTCATGTTTACTTTCATAAATATGGCAATCCCCCTCAATCCCCCCTCTACTCTTCTTATAGCTGTTTTTTACCTAGCAATTACATCCAGTTAGAGATTACTCTCAACTGCATCTCTGTCTTCACAGGAGTCTCAGCCTCCAGCTCGGACTGATAATAACTATGGTCGGGCTCTGTTTCAGCCATTCATTTGATAAAGTGCTTTTCACCTTGCAGCTTTCATTATCCCCACAGCAGACAGCGCGTGCGTGTGGATGAGTAAGTTTATTTGCTTGGCTCCGAGTGAACTGATTAAACGAGTGTCATGTCATTATTCTTTAATCAAATTTTCAATTATGATTAAGGAGCTATAATGCTGTAATGGAAGGTGAACTGTATAACAGAGCAGCAAAGTGATTAGACACCACTGGAACTGGTCCAGTGACAGGAGGAAAAAAAAGAGAAAAAGCAGACAGAGTTTTTTCTCTGTGGGAGATTGATCTTGTTGACGGAAATGGCCTTGGTTCATAACAGATCATGTCGGCTAGCAACAGCTTAGCTGGTCCACTGGAGTGTCTGTCTGCACATCTTTTGGAAAGTTCTTTAAAGTAGGCGAGAAAAGAGGGAGACAGAGATGCTTATTGTGATGACCTGCCTTGACACTGCAAGGCAGCTTTCATAGCACAAAAACACGCTACTCCAAGGGTAGACTTTCAGGCAACCTCCTTCTTCTTTCTACAGACATTTTAAGGAACTAATTTATGTTTCTGTCATTGGAAATTCATATATTTTTTTTCCTTTTGAATTGCAAATTATTTAATGCAAACGTTTTAATTAAATTTCCAATTTCTTTTCACGTATGATTCTAAAGCCTTTAGAAACTTCTATTTCCTAAAACTTAGTCCAATATTATGAATTAGACAATTAACTAATCAATTATTTAAAATGAAAACATTTCTTAAAATATACTAATCTACACCATTTTGCTGTGGGAGGTTGAACAAATGAGATGCTAAATATACATGTGGATGTGATTATTTTGTTTGGAATAAAACAAGTATAAAACATATCAGATGTTTTAGAACTTGTTATTTTTTTTGGGGGGGGGGGAGGGGTCACACTATTCAAGAAAAGATTGCAGCATGACTTAACTCCTAGGATTTCCGTGTAGAAAATAACAATATACCATGCAAGTTCATGCAATAAAACACAGAGAAAGTAACATGTTGACGGGAAAGACAGTGTTGATAACAGTGAGACAATGCAAGGAGCCCCAGGAGATTAACCATGATATTGATATTTTTCCAGAACACGCCCCACAATGTATCAAATACAAGAAAACATACACACAAGCCTTCACCTCAAATTTACTATAACCTGCTACACCTGAGAATTACTGCTCACTGTGCTGGCATGACTTAGCAAATAACCGCTAGACAGGGGAGGAGGTAGCTTATAATATGCATTGGGAATTTTAATCTTGACTTTTAATAAGCCTTTGACCTTCTTGAGTCTGTAGCCTATAATTAGAAATTCTGTCTGGGCTAGATTGACAGAAATCTGTGTCTTATGCCGAGTAAAACCTTGTGTGACTGCGGTCAGTGGGCCCTCTAAATCATGCGGCGGCATGAGAAATGTTTAATCTAACAAATTGGTTTCTGTTTCCTCTCATTTTTTCATTCCTTCATGCAGTTGGTATTCTGAATATGGGGGTGATGTCATCTTCTCATCCTTTTAAGAGTGACTGTGGACTATATATTGTGAGGGAGAGGCAGAGAATCAGGACCTAATGGTCTCTCCTTCTGCAGCCAAATCTAATTCTGTCCTTATCTTTTCCAAGTTTAGCCGCCCCATTGAGCTTTGTGGACTTTAACTGCTGACTTTCCTCAGTGTGTGTTTTTGCATAGGTGAAGTCATATAACTGCAGCTACACTACTGCTATTAACAGCATGCAGGTCACCCGGGTTGAACTGACTGAAACATAAAAGTTTGCAGTCTCATATGTTTGTCAGGTTGCACTAAATTTATTTATCTTATGTCTTTGCTGGGTTGTCCTTGCTAAATGAAGTTTAATAGTACTTGCACCATACAGAGGACAGCACTACCCACCTCCTTGTGGTGTGATGAATAACATGGAGATTTATGTGCATAAGCAAGTATGAAGGCTCTGTGCCATACACAAACACTGCATTGAAAATGTTGATTTTCTGCAAATTTTGTAACTTTATACATTAAAAGCTTGTCTTTATTTTATTGGGATTTTTAGGGATGGACCAAGACAAAAAACCAGGTATCCTGCCCCGTTACAACAAAAGCAAATTTGGGACTGTATGTACATAACGCTAAACCCAAGCCTAGTTTCTTGTTTGACCACAAAACTTTACCAGTATAGTTGTTTCTGATTTGGATGATCATTTTTTATGTGTTGCTATCAATTTCTAAAAGGATTTAGGCCTTGACTTTGACTAGGCCATTCCAATCTTTTGATGTAATCCATTCCTTTGAAGAACTCAACCTTTTGTTTTGGGTTGCCGTTCTTCTGAAGCATAAATCTTCAGGCAGTCCCAAACATTTTTTGCTTACAATTTATCATATTGATGCTGCATTGATTTTAAATTAAAGTCTGACCTCAGAGACGGGAAGTAACGTCACATTTAAGTGCAGCACATTGTAGCTGCAAGTTGGGACTTGCCATTTGTTTTGATGCCAACAAATGTTAGCAGGAGATTGTGTAAGCAATATTCTTTAGATGTATTAATTCAAATATTATATGAATATGCTTACAAGTTGTACACTTATGTTGGTCATCTGTTTCAAAAGTGTAAAAAGTGCAAAGAAAGATAAATATAAAGGCCACTATCACTGCATCTATTATGTGTCATGTTCAGGGTTAGAAATGTTTTATTGCAAAGTGATATTTTTTTTTTAAATATGAGGAATTTGTTTAGGTGATGAGGTGCTACACAAACACAAGCAAACATATAGTGAAAAAGAAATATTGGAATAGAAAAAATGAGAATAAACAAATGTAAGCTGTATATGAACAGCACAGTGGAAGTTAATAAAGAGCAGTAAAAACCTAATTAAATAAAATATTGCATATACACACATGTGCTGAGATTCTTTTGGTTTTTTTTTTAAACCAATGGAAGAAGTGCCAGTGGGGGATCTGCGTAGTTCATCATGAGGAGCTCTGAATTTCCAGTCATAATTCTGACTTCAATTGGCTTATCTGTTGTTTTTACTATAGAGAAAATGGAAAATCCCTTCTTCAAGCGCAAAGCAAACCCACCATTAGCTCAGTCTATCCTCCATCAACTGTGGTCTCTTCTTTCTATAGAAAAACTTCTCTGCAGCCTAATGCTGTACCACCATGTTTCACTGTTAAGATGTTGAGGATGAAATGCTGTCAGTTTACTAATAAATATAATGCCTGGCTTTAAAACCAAACAGTTTAGTTGGGTTCTCTGCTGGAGAAATAGTAACCCCACAGCATCATGCTGCCACCATTATGGTTCATTGTCGAGATAGAATGATAAGGTTAAGTGTGTAAGAGTGCTGTATGGTGGGGTTTTCCATCAGAGATATAGCACTTTGTGTGTAAATTCAGAGATTGGAATTAGCTCTAATTTGGATAGATCACTCTCATCCACTTGTTTCCTTCTTGGACTCTGAGAAACAGAAAGAAAATGCTTATTCTGACTTTCTCTCCGTTTGTTAATGTTTTCTCTGTTTCAAAAAGATCAATTTTTTTAACCTGATTTGAGGTTCTTTTAGGGTTTTGAATTTTCTTTTCTGTTAGTTTTCATTTTCTCACTGTAATCCAATTGTGTTTTTAAGTACAGGTTTATAGTTTTTTTAGTTTACGATTGGAACCCATTATTTCTGCTTTAGTATTTAACTAAGGCTCTTTTCTGTATTAGGCTTGTAATATTCTAATGCTTGTACCATTTAGGTTTTGCCATCTAGTTCACTTCTATCTACTTATATATTAGTGTACTACTTTACTTTTTGGCTTTCTCCTTCCTGAAACCCTTTCCTCTGAATTAGCCTGGTTTAGTTCTTATCATTTCATTTTTAAATTGCTGGATTTTTCTTGTAATTCTGTTTCAGTTTATTTAGATATGTTTCTTTTTCTGGTAGGATATTGACCAGATTTATTCCACCTGTTCTTCAGGCCTGTTTTCTATACTACCCTATAATGTTATTCAGTCCAGCCTCATCAACCAATCAGTTCTTTACTTTGCCATCCTTTTTATACTCATCATGACATGCTTGTTTGTTTTAAAGCCTGCAAAGCCATTGACAGACTTTGCAGCTGTTTTTTTTATTTATGCTAAGTCAGTTTCTTTTGTTCACTCTTGTTCTGCTTGTTCAACTTGGTTTTAGCTTTTTCCCCTGTAATTTGACCAAAAATAAAATGTTTAACTGACCAGGCTGCCTCCACCTGCATGAACTTTGCTCCGACTCCTGAGTAACAACAATTTCACTATATCTGGAAAAAAAAACGATAATAGTAGTTGTAGTGACTTGCAAACCAACTGTACTCACCACTGAACTACAGTCATCAGGGTAAAGCTAAAGAGAAGTAGCTTCATCCATGGATTTATGCTGAAATTAAATTACACAAAAAATTACCATCAAATTCATGAGTATTTTTTAAGTTGGATTTCATTTAAGAACATTCAAACTTATGTGACACTGAAGAGGTTTCAATACCTAAATCATGTAGTAAAGCTTTTTTCTTTCCCCATCTTCACACTTTGTAGCTTAATGCAAAACAGTTCAAGGGGTATAAATACTTTTTTCAGCAATCTTCCAGGATCTCTCCATACAGGAATCTGGGTTCACAAACAGGCCTACTTGCATCCACTCATACAGGTATTTTAGTTAGCAGGTATTCAGGCCTCTATATAGCATAGTGGTATTTGCACCTTTGCTGTTTTAGTGTGTCAGTGTTGAGCGCTGCACAGTCCTATGGATCAGTGCCTCTGTATGAGTCCCTTGGAGCAGCCTCTTGTTCCTTTAACATTCCAGGTACATCCACACCAGCTCCTTCCTGTCGCTTCCCTTGTGTGGCGCTGATTGACAAGCGTCCGCTTCTCTCAGGCGCATAATCAATCTACTAATTGGTGTCGGAGGGTCGGCTGCTGTTGAAGCGTCCCCTGCTCTTTCTTTGGCTAATTTATCTTTGTCACCATCAGCCTCACAAGGTACATTAGTTGGGAAAGTTCAGCCTCTGCAGAGCTTCGTCTCCCTCTCGCTCTTGCACACAGTACGCTTCTGTGCTTTGTTCATTTTTTTTTCTTAAACTGCAATGCATCACACAAAAGAGTAAATGTTAGTCTCGCACCGTTTCCATTGGTAACCACGGCTCAGTAGGTAGAGAGGGGGAGCAGGTCAGTCTCTCCATGGAGGATAATTGGTGAAAACAATGTGCTTTATCATAATTCTCCCCAGCAAATAACTCACAAGAGCAGAGGGACTTAGAGAATAATTAGAGCGAAAGCCTCTTAAAGTTGTTGATCATGTTGAATGCAATCCGATAAGAAGCAGATATTCTTAGAAAAGGTTTAAACCAGGCATTTGCATGGAAAAATGAACCGCATTAAATGCATGTGAATATCCACAGAGAGCACAACAGAATAGCATATGCCTGCAGAGAGCTGACTGAGCCCTTGAAAATGTACTTCACATGTGATTGATTCACAGGTCGTTTCCACCCAGGGTGCCAATCAAGTCCTGATTAGACATCACTGACTCACTGATGACGGTTCAGATGGGAGCAGTCATGTCCGCGGGCTCGTTGAGCACACAAGATTGATTGCTTCTTTAAAGCACATTAATATCTTAAAATGAGATCAGAGACGTGAAGATTCGAACTCGGGTGACTGCTTTAAAGTTGGTGCAGGGAGGCATGAGCAGAAGTGAAAGGAAATTCTCTGTTTCCTTGAATTGAGGATTAGGCCCCCAGTGCCCCCTGTTGGCCCCCGCATCATCTGTTGATCCTCTAACACTGATCCTCCACATTCACAAGGAAAAGGGCTTTAGAAATCTTAATTTCTATTTCAGGCCTCCACATAAAAAAAATTAAATAAGACACCTTAAAGGATAAAAAGCTGTCTTAGTTGTTTTTCTCCTTATTTTATTTTTTTTTTGTTTATCCTCAGTGTTTCTTCTTTAATCCAACTTTTCAGTCAAAAGTTGTGCAGCACTGGACCCAAGTTAAGGGGGATAAACACATGCCAGCAACAGGAAAAACAATTATGTTTTAATCCTCCAAGTCTTCCCTAAACATTATCTTACAAAAGTATTCATACCTTCTAAACTCTGCCACATCTAACCACAAACCTCATGTGTTTTACCCTGTGTTTAGCTCTGCCCATGTGAACACACACAATCCCACATACATCATTAAATCTAAACTAAACAGTGTCACATATGTCTGCACGGTTAGTGTTAGCTGATGCTGCTAAATGTTTTGTTTGTGCCACTGTGATTTTAAAAACTTTAATATTAGATCAGAGATCTTCCATTCGTCGTAAGTTACAGATAATTTAAAAAAAATATGCGCCCATCTTAGCACATGCTGTTAAATCTTTTTATTTTCCACTCTTTAATTTAAATATGTTAAAGTTAAAAGGTGTCTACGATAAATTGGCAGAGATAAAAAAAAAGACGAGGTGCAATATAACAGAAACATGAGAAAGTCTATCAACTTTATCAGGTCTATAAAAAGTTAAACTTGCAACATTATATTTTTTTAACTAACGGTGCTGTAACAGTTCCCCACTGTTCTTTTCTCCTGACCTTTCTGCAGTATTCATCAATCTCTGTGATGCTGTTTGTTTACTAATGTATGGATCTTTCACAAAAAATACACACAACTGGAATATATCTCACAATTGAGTGACCTTTGAAAGCAGCAGGTTGCACTCGATTTTATTTAGGGGCATCGAAAAAAAACGAAAACCAAATACGATGATATAAAGATTTGATTGTAAAAAAAAACATGGGTTATTTTTGATCCACTGCAAAATAATGTGTTGCTGCCACTCTCTCTATTACATACTGTACCTTTATATAAGAATGTGAGGTTAAAGGAAGTATGAATGTGAGAATGTTGTGTTTATATAAAATGTGTTTATAAATAATGAGCTAACTTCTTTATACCTTCAGAGACAAATAAAGTTGAACTGAACAGAACAAAACAAAACTGAATATTGTATTTTGGCTTATCATATAAAATCCAGATAAAACACATAAAAGTTTGTAGCTGTATTATAAGAGATTGTATACGTGAATAAGTTTAAAGGGTGTGTAAACTTTTGCAAGGAACTATGAAATCAGCAGCAGAATACAAATCAAACTCTTAATTAGGTGGCTTACTGTTTGATTTCCACTCCTTAATTTTTACAGCTTTTTCAAAGCATTTCAGCCATGACCTCTTTTAATGTCTAAAATAAACCTTCATTTTAACAATGGTGAGATAATCAGGGGAATCTTTATTAAACCTTTCACAGTCAATTACCTAAGCTTTTAGATTTACTTTCCTGTATTAGCGATTGTTTCTTACTGGACATATTTTATGAGTGTTTGATTTTTTTTTTTTTTTTTAATCATCTAGTATCCAGTATAGGTACTAGATTTCTTTTTTATTGTTTTCTGCTGATCAGGGTGGAGATAGATTGCTTCTTGCACATGATGCAGAAGCATCATGAAAAATCTACATGAACAAGGTATGTTTGTGTTAAACTACTTCTACATGAATGTGAGCAAAGTGTCAACAGAATGCAGTGGATTCCAGTGGTCATCATCTTAAAATGCTAAAAACTTTCACCTCATTAAATAAGTTTAGAAATGTCATCATTTTTCAAGGTAGCCTGTTATTCACTCTTTTATTAATGAATACAATTTGCTAAATCAGTAAGGATGCTTTTCATAATGCCTCTTTAGATTTGATTAAACTATCAAATATTTAGAATCAGCTAAATTAAAACAATACAGTTTAAATTCTAGGAAGCAAAATGTAATGATCTGTTTTTTATAGCCTTTTATTTAGTTGTAAATTGATAAGAAGATACAAAAAAACCTTCTCAATAAATGTCAGCATAGTTTTTAAGTCAGTTATAGTCGATGTGCGTCTCTAAAAACTTCCGACCTCATGTCAGCACTGCATCCAGGCTCTGACCTAAGCTGGATCAGGTAAGCTGCAGCGATCAATTCAAGAACAACCCTACAAATCAAAAGCTCCTATATTTATTAAATGTCATTTTCAAAACTATGAAAACATAATACCAACTGTTTTTGATTTGTGTCAGAGTTGTATAATTATCTTATTAATTGACAAACTCAAGCTGAATCTCCAGTCAGTTCTTTTTAAAATGCTAAAACATGATGACAGATTGATAAACCACTAAGATAATTATCATACAAATAGGAGGATATAAAACTGATAAAGTGACTCACTCACTATTCATATAATGATTAAACATTTAGTTTTATCTACATCATCTATCTACAGATTTAAAAACTGTGATGAAATTTTCGAAATTAACATATAATAAAATACAAAATATGCAATAATACAATTAGATTTGTGTTTATTTTAGATGTCTCTTTGCGTCTTCTGTTTTTTTCTGCTCCCCAAACCCAAAACCATTCCTGACAGCTTAAGTAGCAACTACATGTTCACCCTTAGATTTGATGGTATCTTAAAAGTTCATATGTCTCTGGGTTGACCTTGTCCTTCTGTCTCGACCAATGGTCCATGACACTGAATAAAACAAAAGAATGATAATCAATGATAAAAAAAAACATAATAACTAAAAGCTATAATAAAAATGCCCCAAGCCCAAAAAGAAACCAGTAAATTTATTGTAGTTTTGATGAACTGTTGGCAAAGCAGAAACTGTAACCCTAAATGTAATTTTTTAGTGGGAGTTTTTGTCATTAACCAACACAAAGTAACAAACTTTTGCAAAGTGCACAGAAAATCCTACTTTTCAAAATAGTTGCAAATATAATTTCAAATGTTTACTGTACAACCCCCACCCCACCCCCTCTCACACCCCACCCACACCCTCCCATTCTGACATCAATAAATAAATTCCAGAGCAACTAAAATACATTTGAGAACAATTTGCATCATATCTTGTTCTAATATTCACAATAAACAATAAGGAGCACTATAAAACACCTCCAGCAACCCACAATGGTTCTCTGATGAGTTTGTCTGCAGCTTTGCTTTCTGTATTGGCCTGGTGGGCGTCACACATTGTTTTAACTCTGACCCAGACATGCAGACAGACAAACATCCTGATAGGGACTAAAGCAGCTGACACTCCTTGTGCGAATCTGTTTTTGCACCTTTTTATGCATTATGTTCTTTCCTGTGCAGGATTCCAAAACAATTTAGACTAAATCTCAGATTTGTTGGGCTTTTGCTGTGATTAAACATTTAACACCCCTTTGACTCTCTACGTCTGCCTGTTAAAACATTACTACTCACTCTGTGCCTCCGTATTTAAGGAACAAAACTTTGAGGTGAATAAAGTTGATACATTTTTCACTGCTGAGCTCAAGTCTGGTTGGCAGACTGGACAATGTAGCGAGTGGGTGAGTTTTTGCACACTGTCCTGTCAGTTTTCAGGATCCTCCGCAAGTCAAGAATGTGACCGCAAAGTAAAAATTGCAAATTGTTTGGAAAAGATGCAAAAACCAAAAGTGAAAACTATTTTAAACTAGGACTTACAACTTAAAACATTTTGAAGTAATGCGAGGCGAGGTTACATGGGAAACAAAAAAAGGATCTAAAGTGGGGGAAACACCTATCCTGGAAGAACATAAACATCAATTTTAGGCGCCCTAAACAATCATCAATTTGCGCCACTATTGAATAATAAAAGCCCTGAGGAAGATAATCTGCAAGATGGTCTTGAGAGGAATATGCTGCCACCATCCCCAGTGTGAGCAGGTCCATTTCCTGTGCTTTTGATCCACAGACAGAAACACATCTTCACAAAGTTGAAGCATAACGTACGATTTGAGATTATGTTCAAATATACAGGGCACTAAAACAACCTTCAGTGCACTGTTCAAACACCTGCTCTGTCTGCTCTGTGATCCCCTCACCTGTGATCTAAGCCTTTTATAAACCTCTCCAACGTGCAGCGGCACAGTGGAAAGACAGGTTAAACTCCTCCCCCTCAGTCTGACGGGGCAGCCGTTTTTTTTTTTTTCTGAAGCAGTAAAGATAAAGGATGAGGAGTTTCCCACCTGTTGAGGGGAAGTGGGTTTGAGTTCATTTAAAACCAGAGCAGCCAAACATAAATTGTTTTTTAGATCTTGCACAGTTCAACTGAACTGTGCAAGATCTAATAATAGGGACCCAAATCCTGAAAAGCAACCATGAAGGGCTGACCTTCTGTTATAACACAAAGAAATATGTTGTTGGAGACTTGCTCAGACATGCCCAGCAGCCCACCTTCTTCTTCATACATCCCACCTAAAGTAATGCTCCAGTTCCTCGTTTGTACTACTGAAATGAATTTAGAGCTTGGGGTTTTATTTGCGGTGGCAGGACAGGATTAGGCCCAGGCTTACCGAGCTGTGCACAGACGGAGCGAGAAGGAGAGGCAGCCTTTAGACTTTATGAACTTTGGTGGAGTGTGAAAGAATGTGCCTCGCCTCAGCTTGTGAATCAACAACTGTGTTGAAAAACATGTGTATTATCTATCATTTCCAATACACCATCCTTTGTCAAGAGATCTTGTCGACTGCAGCTACATTGCCTTGCAAGAGTATTCATAGACCTTCCACTTGAACAACAGCACAAATAATGTGACTGTAAACTAGAGGGAAATATTGTTTTTCTCTGGAGTATTTACACACATCTTAAAATGTTGTGTATGTATTTATACTCAGTTCCCACCTGTGAGCATCAGTTTTTGAGCTTTAGATCGAGGCTTTAATCGGATCAGTCTAATTCCTGCATATGATAAGACCTATGATTCTTTCAGTTTGCTGTATGTTTAGCATCATTTTCCTGCTGGAAGTTGAGCTTCAACCCAATTTTAAGAGGTTTCTGCTTCTTATTTGGCTCCATCCATCTCCAAGCAGTTCAGAACCACATCCCTCACCGAGATACTACCAACACCATGGTTTACTTTAGGGATGCTGTTTTCATTGTTGATTGCAGTAGAAGTTTTCTTCCACACCAGCAAAGTGATTTTATAAATATAGAAAAAAAAAATTCAATCAGTAGAAACTTTTTCCTATTTATTTGCTTTTTTTCCAAAATGAGCATCAGTTCTGTTGCCATGGCTTCATCCCTGTAAATCTTCCATAAATCCCAGATTTGTTGAATCCTACACTAAAGACCTAGACATGTGAGATAAAAACAGCTTATATTTGACACATTTTCTGAACAAAACCTTTTATTTTTGGTCCTCTACCATAGGATGGAACTATAAAGACTTTCCAAAAGTTGTACTCTTGAGTTTTAGTGAAGTATGAAAATCTTTTTAGAACAAAACAAACTATTTTAGGTGTGTTCTTGCAGCCTCAAGTAAAATAAAAAAGTTTCAACTTTCTTATGGATTATTTGCTGTACTCAACCTTGCTTTAAACATTTCCCCAACTACACCTCTGATTCTACAAGCTTCAGTCAGAATGTCAAACATTCTAACATAAAAATTGCAAGTATGGCTTCTTTAGGAGTGTTCAGACACCTGAACCTTGCTGAAGTTTGGCTGCTCAAGGAGAACTGCAAATCTACAACAGAGTGAGGAACAGGAAATGATTTAAAGAGTTGGAATTGGCCATTCTTAGTACAGAGTTTGTTGCTACCTTTTGAGAGCTAGATGAATGCTTATAGAGGTCAGTGAAGTGAGATATTGTTAGAAAGAGATCGCACAATGTTGTAATAGATGGAAGAAGTTATCAGAATCGATTAATTCAATTGAGAAGGAGCCTATTTAAATACTGAAATTGATGTGGTGAAAATCTTTTGCAATGGAGTGAAGCATAACAGAGAAAAATCCAGTTTTTCATTAATATTTGGTTGGAATCTTGTCTTTTAGCCAAAGTAAGTTTCTGTCTGATTGAAGTCTGTGTATTTTTGCAGAAAAAAAGTTACCAGCCATTAAGACACCCCTGATGGCTTTCAGCATCCCTTTATATTAAAATCACACTGATGCCTTTTGTCCAATTGTCCCTGAGAAGGACAGCTGGGCCATGTTTGACTGATGATTTCATCATCTCTTCCTTTTGTCCCCTGCAAGATTTCCTGCTGTTTGAACATCAAGAGACATGATCTGATCGTTGCTGTATTTTATTCCTGTATATAATTGGTTATTCAAATTTGGTGAAATTGAGTGTTTAAATTCACCAAAGAAGGAAAAGGCTAAATGTTTAGCTAGCAATGGATTTATTTTTCTTAGGAGAGAAATGTAAATGTTTGTAGTTTATATTAGTAGGAAATCCCCTAACCATTTGCAGCTTAAAGATGTAAATAGAATAATAAGAAATGATTTTGATTTTTGCAAAAGTTGAATGATATACTGAAATACATTTAACCCACCTGTTATTATGGTCTGTATGGGTTTAACTATTAAAGCACAATGTATTTATTGATCTGATTAGATTCATGTCACCTCTTGGAGATCTCATCTCAAGTTGAAATAAAAATCCCTACAATAGATATCTGGCAGTGGAGTTAATTTTACCTGGGAGTCTGTTTGTGGTTTTTGCTTTTTCCTTTGGTTAAAATCGATCCTCCGGTTGCCATACATCAAAGGGGTTTTAATACAGGTCAGTTCAATATAGCCTCTTTTAAGTATCACAAACAGAAGCCGCTGCCATTTAAGACAATTAACCCAGGAGCTCACACAAGCAAGCTGGCTAAACAAATCATAAAAAACGGCTACGAGAGCTTTGCTCTTTTATGAAGCTAGCATCAATGGGTTTGGTCGTTTTTATGAATCCTTTCTCAGAGAGGTCCCTCTTGTAAAATAAAATGGCCGAAAAAATTGCAGGGTGGATCTTGTTGAGGGTGTCAGAGTTTGAGCTGCAGCCATTGCCGATGAGTCCTATGGCAGTCGAAATCCTGATAGAGCGCCTCCTCTGCAGCAGCATTTCATATTTGCTGCTCATCTGGTCTTCCTAAGATCCTCATCTTGAAATTGACCTTTTTTTAAATCCTGTTGGAAGAGAAAAACTCGTCTTTGATTTGAAAATGACATGGGCTGCAGCTGTAATCCATGGACTGTTCTTGCAAATAATTAAACGCATACAACAAATGCAGCTGAGATTCATTGTAACATGTTTTTATGGTTTAGCGTTTCTTTGCCATCCCAATGTTGAACAGATTATTGGTTTTATACTATTTAGATTCCGGCCTCTCTCTCTGGATTAGGATTCCAAAGTTAGCTAGTTGGACCTTCAAGAGTAAAAATACTTTGAGAAAGTATTCACACTCATTAAAGTTCTCCACATTATCATATTACAGCCAGAGTGGGATTTTTGCATAACATAATAAAGAAGGGAAAGACAATAAAGTCCACCCTTGTGCAATTTAACTTGATAACACATAAAGCTGCGAGGAGAAGGCCTTAAAGGTTTTTTAGAGAACCAACAGTATCATCAAGTTGAAGGAACACAGCACACAGTCAAGGGAGAAAAATGTGCAGAAGTTGACAGCAGGGTATGGTTATAAAAAATATCTTTAACCCCAATCATTTTACAGAGCTCTACACAGGCATCACTTTAAAAATGAAGAGTATGACACAGCTGTGAATGTACCAAGGCATTGCTGTTGATTTACAGTCTTGGTAAGGAAAGCATTTATCAGAGAAGCAACCATAAGACACATAGTGACTCGGGAGGAGCTGCAAAAATATCCACAGCTCTGCTGGAGAAAAACCTGCCAGAAAAAACTGTCAGTCAGACACTCTATCAATCAAGAAGAAAGCTGTAGGTGAAAGGAAACCATGAGGCATAGGTACAGTTAGCCGCAAAAGACATGGAAGAAGATGCTCTGACAAAATAAGACCAAATCAACTGTTTAGGTTGAATGTAAAGTACCAGTAAAGTACATTTAAATATGTTATTGTAATATAAAAAGAAACAGTTTAAAGAAAGTTCCATCAGAAGGAATA